>JAQZBX010028327.1:0-20108 GCA_029593785.1 Cabassous unicinctus | reverse complement strand
TAGTTTTGATGTTGGAAAAAAGGCCCCAGGAGAAGAGAAGCAAGCCATTTATTTGCCTGATCGTCTACAGCTGACCTTGTGGAGCAACCAGGAGCAAAGCCCGGAGAGAAACGCAGCCCCGGGAAGAGAGGAACCACAGAAGCCTGAACCCTGGCAAACGCCGGCAGCTCTCTTGCTCTAACACATGGCAATGGACTGTGGTGAGAGAAGAAACTTAGCACTTTATGGCCTGGTAACTGTGGACTTCTACCCCAAATAAATACCCTTTATAAAGACCAACTCATTTTTGGTATTTCACATTAGCACCCCTTTGGCTGACTAATACAGTGCTTATGGCTTACTATTTTGTTAGGTAAGGGAAGTTCTAATGACTTCTATTTGACCTTTCCTACAATCATAGCCCTCACTCCCCAGATGAGAGAACCAACGTGGGGATTATTCCAGTTGCTGGAATTGGAATGCATTTCAATTATGCATTCTGAAACTGAGGATATAACCACAGAATGGATTTGGTGAACCACTGGACCATCTGTGAGATGCACCTGAGCTAAAACTCCATTGATCACCTTACTTCCATTAGCACCTACTCTGGGTGGTGAGAACACAGTGACATTTTGGGTCTATTGAAATTAATGCCACTTCAGAGTCAGTTTCCAGTAATTTCTGAAATGCCTGATCATTTCCTTTTCCCTAATGCATAGTCACCCTGGAAATAAGCCATAGATCCCTTTGGGGAAGGTTGGGAAGAAGATTAACAATATATATTTTTGGCAAGCAGGGTCTTTGCCCAAGGGAACTTTGGCTTTCCTTCATTATAGGGGTTCTGAGACTATAAACTTTCTCAAGTTTATTGGGATCGATTGAGGTGTAAGATACTCTGTTTTCGTGACTCAAGTTAGACTTTTGTTCACTTTATTTAGGACTTTTCTGATTATACAGATCAAGAAAGATTTTAGTAGAATATCCATCTACTTCACTTTTAGGTACCCCATCATCAAATAACCAATGCCATACGTCTCTGTGAATAAGACTATTCTGATTACTGCCTTGACTCAACTGTCTATTACATTCACCACTCCCACCTTGCTTTGGAATTAAGAGCCAACTACTTTCCATCTGCTAACCCAGGATCAGATCATACTCATTGTATTTAGCATCCAAGTCTGTGGCAGCAGTCCCCACAGTAATATTTGAACTACAGAGTAAAGGGATCACAGAGCTCTTCAGGCATGGTGCATCAGCCCTCACAAATTGATTCCTTACAGTTGTGGTGAAAGGTGTGTACTCTGTATTTTCTTAGTGTAGGTGAGCAAGCCTTAAAATTTTGATAAATTTACCAATATATAATTTAGTAAGTTCCTTGATTAAAAAATAGTTTTTTGCATCTAGATGAATGCATGAACACCACAATTACTTCTTTTATCCATAAGGAAATAGAGGAGTTTGAAAGACTTTTCCTAAATCACATTAACAGGTAGTGGCAGATCAAGAACAGAAACTCCATTTCAAGTTTTACTGTGTCTTAGGTTCTTGCAATAATTCCTGACTTTTGAATTGAATGTGATATTACAGAAGGATATTTCAGTAGCCACAGTTGGAGAAGTTCAAATTATATAATGAATAGTTATTTCTTTTAAAAAGGTGGAACTCACACATATTATTGAAATTTTCAAAAAGACTCAAAAAACTGTGAAATATCATGAATAGAATATAGGAACAAAATGATTATTTTCTTGAAATTATAAATTCAATTATCCTTAATTATAATAAAGAAGCTATCTTTTTTATAGACTACTGGAGGTCTTCACAGATGATTCTCCTATCTGTGAATTGGGAAATCCTGTTATCCAGTCCACTCCCTAACTGTTATTTTGGGATTTTCACTAGTGAAAGTTTCAAAATATTTAATACTTTATAACTGCTGTAGATATCCATATTCAGTGGTAAAAGATAATGAGCTAACCTCATTGAACAAAATGTTTTCTTTGTGATTTCCTTGTGTTACAAATAGTGAAACATTCACACAATATAATTCATTTTAAAATTAACCATAAAAGATCTAGTATTTTGGAATGATTGCAATGTATTAGACACATGAATCTTTAACCAAGCATCTTATATGGATCATTTCATTTAATTCTCATAATAAACCTTGTGGTAGGTACTATTATTTTCACTGCTCTATAGATGACAAAAATAAGGCTCAGGTATGTATGAAACTTGCCTACCATTATTCTCAGATAAGTATATATAAACCCATTTAGTCTGCTTCAAGCTCCTTCAAGCACCATGATAACCTCCCTTCCTTTTGGGTAAAACCTCAAATCATATTTTAGGAGTAGAGGACTAGCCCTAGGCTAAGGAAATCAATGTGACTGAAAATTTAATGGCTGAATGTTTTTCCATTTTCATTCTTTTTAAAGGTCAGAGTGAGGTAGTGTGAACATTTGTGTCCTGAATGTCCCTTTCAGGATTTTGTCCAGTGTGGATTTTCTTCATGAATTTATTGCAGCAGAGATGATGATTTCGGGTAATCAGAAGCTTTAAATATTATATCATTTCTATTCAGTATATACATATCAGAGGCTGATAGCACACCCTGATTATTCAGCATCTTCTCTCACCGGCTACAAATTTATTGTTTCCTTCCATTAAACCTATAAAAATAGCCATTGTTAGTTCAGCAAATCAAGGAACTGTGAAAAAGAACAAATTATAACTTTGAGTGCACAATAATAACAGTGATTGGATTTAAGAGCTCAATTTAGGATTTATCCAAATGTTATCAAATTATAAAAGTATAAACAGACTCATAATTTTTAATGCTGATACTAAAATCAAATCCAGATATAGGTTTAAAAAGAGATGCAGATTTTGTTATAAATATAGGTGCAGATATAGATGTTTCTTTTTTCTTTATATCAAATATCTCCTCTTGGGGGGAAGGTGCAGAAAAATAGCTGCCTAGTTATATGCATCTGGAATTCAAATAATGGAAATTCATGGGCTATAATGTTCAGGGAATAACATCTATGTGCAATTTACTAAGGGTAATTGAAGGAACAATGCGATAACTACCAAAGAGTAAGTTTTGCAACAGTTCCCAGTATTGTAATACTGGATTGTGGTTCGTATTTTACTTTTCTTTATTTCATTCATTATATAATGTATTATTCTTACATCATATTAAAACTTAAGGAGTTTTTAATTAACTTTATGGAAATAATATTAAAATATGACATCCTTTAAAAAGAAATAAGAATACTGTATAACACTAAAATACACTTTGCCCTTCACTCCCTTTGTTCCCCAAAGGGAAATATTTCCTTCCATACATTTTCTTATTCATTAAAGAGTACACAGGTATTCATATAATCCAAATGACCGTTTTTTGGAGTAACTTTTAGCATATAGGTTACCATAATGTGATTATCATTGTGTGGCTAACGCTTTTTGCTCAACAACATAGCTGAGTGATGTATTCATGTTAGATGTACCAGATAGAGCCAAAATTTAAATTTCTGACTTATTTTCCATAATAAGTACCTATCACATGTTATTTACATTCTATTATTGTTAGATATTTAGATCACTTTTATTTTCCAAATTTGAACACAGTTACAATGTATATTAGGCATTTTCAAGAGACAACATGCTGATTTCCTAAAACATCATCAAACTTTTATATGGGCAGGTTTTTCCATTTTATTTTCATGAAAATTATTAATATTGGATTGTTTAATTTGCATTTTCTTTATCCTAATGAGATTGAGTATTTTTATATATGCTTATTCAACAATTGGAATTTCTATTCCAATTCCTATACAGTATTTTACTCTTTTGCAAACTTGGGTTACTTATATTTATATTATTGATTTCTACGAGTTACCAACAGTTACTTGTGTTCTGCTGCTTTTTAAAATACTTTTGTTCATATAGAATTTTGTCACACAGAAGTTTAAAATGTATTATATTTTTCTTTATGAATTTGCTTTATGTGTTTTAAATTTTTTCTCTATCCTAACCTGTAAATACATTCTACTAATTGCTCCTTCAATATATTCTTCTTTTTTGTCTGACACATTTGTATCTTTCAACCATCTGGAATATATTTTTTATGACTAGTGAAACAGAGTTTCTTATTTTCTTCTTCCTCAGATGGAGATTGAAAGTCCTAATATCTGAAAAATCTGTTATTTCATATGATTCAAATGTCAATTTAAACATAGAATAAATCCCTGTATATTTAAGGGTATGTTTACTGACTGCTTTCAAGTCTATCAGTCTGCTTATTCCAATTATACTTTAAATGCCATAGTTTTATAATATACTTCAATATCTGCAAGGATATGTGTATTTCTTTACTATTTTTAGAAAGTTAACTAAAAATTTGGGATGTTAACTATTTCTGAATTTTGGAATCAACTTTTAAAATTTCATGAGTTTTTTGTCAGATATTTGATTTTAAATTATTCTATATATGGATTATTTTGGGTAAACTGATATCTTTACTATATTGATTATTCTTAAACATATGGTATATATATTTACTTACTTCAACCTTTTAAATCTTTTAGTAAAATTCAAGGAGGTGTTACCATTTTCAAGCATAGGGAAGATGGCTTACAGTGAAAACAATTTTTTATTTTAAAAAAATTACACCACCTTCAGGACCATTGCAATGGGACTTTTGATTATGTGGCAGTAAAACTTCCAGAGATTTTGCAAGAAATTAGACTACAGGATATTAATTTGGAGTCCATAGATGAAATTCAAATAACAAATTCGTGAACTTCCTTAAATCATACTCATAGTCTATATGTATTTTGAATGTGCTTTTTTCTAAAACAACTTCATAGGAAAACCCATGGAAAGTAAAGAGCATTGTTCAATCGCTGTTGTAAATTTTCAGAAGTATGTGATTAATTTTAATTGGTGTTTAGGGCTTATTTTTTTTAAATAAAACTGAGCCTTGAGTTTAGCAGTTTTGTCACACATTTTGGATCCGGTAACTACTAATTGCAGAAAGGAAGTTAGAGATGTAGCATAATAATTTGCACCAAATAAAAACTTGCTTTTAAACAAGGCCATTCCAGGACTTGAGCCTACAAGTACTTATTGAGCCTGGTGAGGAAATAAAGTGGTTCTATTCAAAGAGATAAAAGGTGGTGAATCAGGGAAGCGAAGAATTATCTCTAGATGCAATTTGTCCATCCAACGGTGTTACCCTGAAAGGAAGTGCCAGAAAGCAGGAAATAGGATGAAAATGTTGAGAACACCTGTGTTAAACTGAAAAGTGAACTGGGAAATAAGGTAAATTCCGGGAAGCCATAACAGTACTGGAAGCCCATACAATGGAGGAAACCTTTTCCCAAAGTTCTGCTTTTTGCTCTTTGTCTCCCTAAATTATTTTAAAAGTTGTAAAAATGTTCTGAAGACTCTTTCTGAGATTTTCTTCCAGGGGCCCAATAATGAGCTTACTGAAGTCTAATGAATTTTCAAGATTTAGCACAATGATACTTACTGGAAAGTACTGTGAATACAGCGTACCTTTTTTGCCCTTGAAGAATAGATAATCATTGCTTTTTTATACATGCCAGAAATATAGAAATATTCTTAATGTAAATATTAAATTTACATCTCAAAATTGACCTAAAAAAGAATATTTCATTGAAGTGCTCACCTTGTTTTTCATAGTAAGTGTGAGACTTTGGCAATTTTTACAACTGCAATTAATTATTTGCATTATTTTTGTTATTATATGCTCACTTTAATGAACTATACTCAATGTGTTAGTGGAGATTGTATATATTTTTTCATTGCTGTACCCCTAGCAAGAAGTAGAGTGAGTCATAATAAAGAACCAATAAGTAATAGTGATAAAGATAAAGATAGTGTTACCAGAAGTTCTGAAGGGAGGAGAAAGGAGCACTAGGTGGAACACAGAGCTTTTTTTTAGGACATTGGAATTGTTTTGCATGCTATTGCAATGACAGAGGCCATTTCACATTTTGTTAAAATCTATAAAATTGTACAGTGCAGAGGGTAAACCATAATGTAAACTATAGACCTTGGATAGAGACAATGATTCAATGTTTGTTCATCAATTTTAACAAATGTACCACACTAATGTAAGAAGTTATTAATAGAGGAAAATATGAGAGGGGGAGGGAGGTGTGTATATGGGAATCCCCTATATATTCTATGTAACTTTTTTGTAATCTAAAATTTCTTTTAAAATAAAATTTTTCATATGAGAAAAAAGTAGCCTGTGGAACTGTGGTTAACAGGCCAAATATAGCCTGAACTACATAACAAATGTATAATACGAGTACAGGGTATTCATCATCGGGTGGGTTGGGGGAAAATACACCAAATTTAAGATATGGGCAATAGTTAAGAGTAATATTTTGATGAGGTTCTTTCATAGTTTATAATAAATACTTTATAAGAAAGCAAGGTGTTGGTGGTGGGGTGATGTGTGGGAGCCCTATATGATGAAATTCATGTTTGTTTGGTAAATTTGGAACTTTTACTATGCACTTATTGTTTATTTATGTTCATGTATAAATGATGTACTTCAATACAATTTTATTTTAAATAAATAAATACATATGTATTGAATGACTGAATGACTTTGAATATAAATCAACAGTTCAAAAATTCTAGTGTTTCATATATATTAACCTCCCCCTCTAAATTATCAACCCCACAGCAGCCATGGGACATGAAAGCAGCACAGAATTTAACCTCCTGGGCTTTTTTAGTGATGCAGACAAAAGGCTGCCTGCTTTGTGTTGTTCTCAATTTACTATCTTGCATTCTCTTGGGAAACCTGCTCATTCTGCTTACTATCAGGGGCAGCCACCTCAGCGAGCAGCCCATATACTTTTTCCTCAGCTACCTGTCCTTCATGGACATCTGCTTTACCTCAACTACAGCTCCAAAACTGATCAAGGACTTACTGGCCCAGTGGAAGATCATCTTCTGCAACAGTTGCATTGCCCAGATGTTTTATGCCCACATCTTTGGTGCCACTGAGATCTTCTTTTTGGTAGTCATGGCTTATGACCTCTATGCAGCCATCTTCAGATGCCTTCACTATATGATCATCATGTGCAGACAAGTGTACTATGTGTTGGTGATAGCCACTGTTACCAGAGCATTTATCCATTCACTCATACATGTATTGATTATCATAGAACTTCCCTTCTGTGGCCCCAATCAGGTAGACCATCATTTCTGTAATGTATTCCCCCTGCTAAAGCTAGTCTGAAATGATACCAGTCTGTTGGATATTGCAATCATTACCACCACAGGGGTGATGTCCATTTTGACCTTTGCTGCCTTGGAAATTTCCTACATCATCATCCTGTCCACCTTGAGGACTTGCTCATCTGATGGCCACCACAAAGTCCTCTCCACCTGTGGCTCACACATCAATGTGGTGCTCATGTTCTTCTTGTCCTTCACTTTCACCTATGCCCCCATGGCTGGTTCTGTAAGTGATACAAGGTGTTTGCCCTCTTTTACACCATGGTTGCCTCCATGTTCAACCCCTTCATCTATACTCTGAGAAACACAGACAAGAAGAGCACCATGAGAAAGTGTGGTGCCGAGACAAGCTCTTTGAATGGAAATAATGCCTCTCCTATCGGAGGCCTTGTCCCATCTTGTTCGTTTCATAGACTTGTGAATGTCAACATATTCAGCTGGGACAGAATGATGGTGTGCTGTTATCTACAGTTGCAAACCTCATAGAAGGAAGATCTGTCGGCCATTCTCTCTTACTTTCCTTCTCTGAGCCTGTGCACAAAGACAAGGGATCAGAAGATCTCATCCCTTAAAGCTCTGACATTCTAAGGCTTATTTTGTCCTTCATGATTCCACACACAGTCAATATTATTAGCCTTTTATCAGGGCAAATTTTAAGTACTACGTGGTTTGGAAGTTATGTTCTGCTTTAAGGAACATGTTGTGATTGAGACACCTCTCATGAATTGAGAGAAGTCCTAGGCACTTCCATTGTTTTGAGGATTCCATTATTAAAACAACAACAAAAAAGTAATGCCAAAAAACATTGCAAATATTATTGTACATTTTAAGTTCTTTACATTGGTAACAACTATGACACTAAAATAAGGCAATTCAGTGCAAGTATACTATTTGTAGTATAATTATGGAAGTTATGAACATATGAATAGTGTTATTAATGCTTTTACCCTATCAGTGGTGTATTCCAGTAATTTGAAATTTCAAATTGGATGATGATTATCTTTCAATCCTGTAAATGTACCTCCATGACTGCATATATGACTTCATTATAAATATTCTTTATGAATATACGATTGATTCTCTTTGTAAATGTTAAGCATGGAAAATTTCCTACATTGTGAAAAGTCCTGAACTTAGAAGGCCCATAGGTGAAGAGATTTCTGGGTGTAGTTTGCTAATCCTCACCGTCCATCACACAAACAGTATCTTTTGAAGTTTTCTTTCGCCATTCAAACTATGCAAAACTATTTCCTTACACTCAGGGAGGCCCTTTTATTAGGGAGAAATAAAGAATATTGGACAAAGAAATGAGTGAAACTGACTGAAAACTGGGATATAGGCCAAGATCACCTTTGGTTCATGAAGTATATCTTATATTTATGCAGGAAACTTCAAGCTGTGTGATCTGGAAGATACGTTCCATATCATCTAGTGCCATTCACTCCCACAACACACATATGAAGACTATAACTAACATTTAGAAAATGGATGAAAGTTCACCAAGTTTCCAAATATGAATAGAACTGAACTGATATTCTATGGAATCCTCCTTAATGGAGGATTCCATAGAATATCATGGAATCCATGTATTCCAATAAGGAAAATGAATAACATGCTGTATTTGTTAGCCAAAGGGGTGCTGATGTAAAACACCAGAAATCTGTTGGCTTTTATAAAGGGTATTTATTTGGGGTAGAAGCTTACAGTTACCAGGCCATAAAGCATAAGTTACTTCCCTCACCAAAGTTTATTGCTACAAGATGGAGCACAATGGTTGCTGATGCCTGTGAAGGTTCAGGCTTCCTGGGTTCCTCTCTTCCTGAGGCTTGCTTCTCTCCAGGCCCATCTCCTCTGTTATCACCACAAGGCCAGCTGTAGACTATCAGGTGAATGGCTTGTTTCTCTTCTTGGGGACTTTTCTCTTTCCTCATGACAAAGCTCCTCTGTGTGCTTATTTCCCAGACTCCAGTTCAAAAACTCCAAACTCCCTTCTCTGCAGTGTGGTTTTCTTGTGAGTCCCTGCCCACCAAGGGGGTGGGGTTGAAACATCCTACTGACATGGCCCAATCAAAGCTTTAATCATTATTTAATAAAGTAAAAATAAAACATCTTAATGCAATACACTCTAATATGCCCAGAGGAGAAGACCAGAGTAGAAACATAACCCAATATTACTTTTTGAAATTCATCAGTAATATCAAACTGCTACATTTCCATTTAATGTATCATTATCACTTTTGCAACAGAAAGCTAAGTGTTCAGGTCAGGAGTATAATTGCAGAAATTAGATGTAATGACAGACATGTCAGCAACTGTTTTTCCTGTCACAAAATTCCACATGTATACTGTTTGAAAAATTAGGGAACTTAAAACCTTAAGGGGAAGCACATAAATGATGAAGTATATTTAAAATGAGTCAAGAAAGATAATAGTGAATCAAGTCAATGTCTGATTTTGATGTAGATCTTGTGGCAATTACTTCCTGGAATGATTATCTAATTCAAAAAGTTGAATATCAATAGAAATGTCTAGACCTGGATGGGCAAGTGTTAAATTTTGTTATTTATTTAAGAAGCCTGTTGTTTTGGTCCCCATTAAAAGTTAATAGCATTTCAGGTCACTTGGTAAATGGGCTGGAATAGCACACCCAAATGAGGAATGTATTACCTCTTAAATCCAAAGAGAGCAACTAGCTGTAGTGCCTCTTTCATAGCTGTAGGAGTGGCCAGATATAACAGCTTATCTTTCACTTAGAATGTTATCTCAACTTGCCCCACAACATTGGGTACCTACAAATTTCACCAAGTGGAAGGCCCCTGAGCTTTGTTGGATGTATTTCTCATCCTCTGGATGCTGAACATGATGTTCACTCTAAGTTTTCTTTTGTTTTCCTTTCACATACTTGGAACTGATGAAGAAATTTTCTTAAAATCTTCCTCTGTTAAGAATTTCCATCACATTTTTTTTTTTTTACTATTTTTGAGATGATATACCTTTTCTCTTTAAATATATGAATTTCTAATGGAGAAGCATATGTTCTTAGCATATACTGGTATGAAGTGTTAAGTGTCTGTCATGATTTGCTGAAGTCATTTTGCTAACATTGTGTTTAGCATTCTCATTTATATTTATGTCTGAAGTTGGGCCATAATTCCCTTTCTCATTTTGTTTTGATTTTATTTTAATACTGCTTTTATTAAATGAATTGATGAATATGTCTTTAATTTTTATGAAGGAGTTGGTGTAGGATTAGCATGATCTCTTCCTTTAATGTTTAGAATAATTGTTTACTCCAGTACAATTGGACCTGGTGTTGCAAATTTTTTAAAAAAGCTTAATTTTCCTTTAAGTGGTTATAGAAACATTAAAATATCCTTAAATATTGGATCAGTTTAGATATTTTTGCATTTAATTTTTTCCATTTTTATGAATATGTATAGATTTTTTGTTAATTGTAGTTATATTCTCAAATGCAGATCATAATTTTTATACAATACTCATTGGTTGAAATTCAGAATTTTAAGTTTTAGAAAGTTACAAGGTACATAAAATATATATTATGTAATGCTGTAGTAAGATCTGGTATGATACACCATAATCAATTTTGGCAATTTTTCATAACAAATTGTATTTTTTGAGTACCAATAAATGGCCAATAATCATTTCATCACTAATCTACAATTTCTTTTATGATATATGAAATTTCTTGCATGAACTTCATAATGTCTATAAACATTCATTCATAGGTTAACTTAAGTTTCTTCAAATATGGTTTTCATAAGTTTATTATTGTGCACAGTTTCAAACCCAACTGCCACGCAATTATTATAGGAAATGGCCTTCCTTTATGCCAGTAAGTCAGTCATTAAATTGGGCGTCACTGTGGATGTGTAACAAAGGTCAGAAAGTGAGAGGTAATTAAGGAAGAAATACATGGGCGGTCAAATAGCTGAATGCAATGATATAGAAGTCATTATGAACAAGTTTCCTAACCAAATAGCAATGTATCAAAATGAAAATAGTACAAAACAAAGCATATCTATGTATTTGTTTTGGGAAAGTCCCAAGAGAATAGTGAATGACATTATTTTTATTTTCCAGATCTAGTGTATTAAAAATGTAAGAATGCCTATCAGTCATCTGAAAAGATATATTTCATAATTCAATGTTAGTAGGGTTTAGAGCAAATATTGATGATAGCACACCTATATGAAACTATATTTAATTTACATGATTCCAATGCTTTAGGTAATAAAGATCAGATATTTAATAAGTGTCTTTTCTGTTATTCTCATGATGATTTCCATAAATCTTTCATGACGTTATAATCAATCTAGGACATTAGAAATTAATGCATACAATCATTAAATAAAAACTTTTAAAATATATTATTATGTAGAAAACAATTCTCAATCTCAGAATTTGTAAAATTTAAAATTTAAAATGTGTTTCCCAATTCTAATGGATTATACAAATTACTACTAAAGGGACCAAGTTCTTGTTCTTTACAAACTCCAAATTTGTTAAATATGCAAGCATACGTCATACAATGCTTCTTTTTAATGATTTAGAAGACAATGTAAAGTTTTAAGAGTGGTCCCTAGTGGAATGTACTCTGCCTCAAAGTCATTTCAAAGTGAGGTCGAAAAGAAAAGATTAACATAATGATATTTATATATTAAATAACAAAAGAGAAAAGGCCAATGCAATTGTTTTGACTAATTTTAATAGCTTACTTTTCTTTTTTTCTTAAATATGTATGACAGTAAATTGTTGACATTTTATAAAAGAAATATATTTACATAGACGTTTTAAATTAAAATCATACAGTTAAATGGACCATAGAATAGAGCAATAGTGAAAACTGAATAAGGCAGATTGACCTTGATGGCATTGCCCTTGACTATGTAGTTTATATTTTGCAAGTCAATTTCCCCTCAGTGTTTTGAATTGGTGTCTGGATTTCTGTTTTCTATATTTGTCCAATATACACGTATGCCAAAACCAATAAAGACCCTGATACTGCATAATTCAGAGAAAAAATTTATGCAAAGTTTTGAGGAAAATAAAAAAGTTGCAAACTAGGTCATATTTTTAATTATATCATAATGTGTAATTTTGTTTACCAATCAGTTTATGTCTGAATTTGTTATATTCTTCATACAAAGAAAAACTTGTCTGGATTTTGTTACAAAATGGTTGTGAAATTCAAAGAAAAAAAAAGACCATGTTTTATTAGCCAAAGCTATTTTAAAGTCTGATTTTATTATCAAAACTTTAGTGTTATCCTAAATCTGTACTCCAACAGTTGTTGAGAGCACAGACCAATAAATGTGACTCTCATAAAGAAAACGAAATTATAGCATCATGAAATCATTACGAGCAGGAAGTAAACTTTGAGGATCACAAGTTAAATCCCCTCATTCAAAATGCAAGGGCTTTTAATTTAAAGTTCAGTATCAAATGAATAGATATAGTTTGAAACTATACATCATTGCAAATATATTTTATTAAACCAATATGATATGATATATGCAAATATAGTTAAGTTATTGAGGTTTAGTAGTGCTTCTGCTAACTTAGTTTGAGTCTCAAGCTTATGAAAAATAACACTGAATTGGTAAGTACGTGGTGCAATTGTTTTCATTATAAATTTTTACCCCAAATTGCATCATTCATATTTATCAACTTTCTTTAAATTTGTAACATTGGTGATGCATTTTCTGCACTAATGGAATTCTATCTTTCCTCATCAATTCACTTTAGATAGCTTCCTCATTCCAATCTCTTACAGATTGTTAACCATGTCAAACTTGAAATAAAAATTCCACTCCAATGAAGGTGGTTTAAAACAATGAATTTATTTGAATGGTGCAATTTTAAGACTTAATATAGCTTAAAGACAATCCACTGAGGAGTAAGGCTAATCACCATACCTTCAGCTATACTATGTGACTATATTCTTATTTATAAGTAAAAACAATATTTTAAATTAAGATATAATTTTAAATATTAGCATAACTCATCTATTTCACTTATTAATTTGAATGGACACAAAAGCATTATTTTAATTATGTGCATGTAAATAAAAATCCACCTGAATAAAATAAGAAAATAATGTATTCACATGAAACTAAGGTTATTAGAATAAACAGGCAAAAACAAAAAACATCTGGCTGCATTTATTGATACAAAATTAATACTCCTACTAATAAATGTGTTCTGACATTCTAGCCAAAGGGTTTAAATAAATAAATGTATGAAACACTTGTTTCCTCTGTTCTCAAGGCCAAAGTTGATGGTTCACTTTCATTCTTGGAAATCTTCTCTTTTGATTTCCTTTTTCCCATAATCCAATGATTCTCCATGTATAAACTGGAACTTATTGGCTAGCTCCATAATTTTAGACTGGAGAGAATCCTGACTTTCTATTCCTAACTCAGCCATACTGTTTAGAAATGAGCACTACAAGTGACTTCATTTCCTTCAAAAATATTTTCATCTGAAATATAGACCTACAATCCCCTTAATCAGTGAGTGAGTTCTGAGTTTCAAATTAAAAAGTAAAAAAAAAGAGAACTCTGAAAAGAATAAACTACTATATAAATGAATTTGGTACTATATTCAGTTTGATGGTTAGATAAGAGTAATAGTACATTAGAGAGGTAAAAATTGCTTGAGGTTTTTCTGGATTAAGTATATACTGAACACTTAATAAGAACTTAGAAATCAGAACTGGAAACCAGAGTTTTGAATCCAGGACCCAAATTCGTTATCATAAAAGATACAGAACTGAAGCAATAATAATTTAATCGTAATATACACACTTTATCAAATTCACTAATTATTTAATGCAAAACCAAGTAATATCTGCAGTTATTAGCACTGCACCAATTTAGCCATTCTAGTTTTGATAAGTGATGAAAAATAGGCTAAGAAATAAAGCCAAATACCCTAAGTACATAAAAATGTAGATAATATTCAAATCAAAGTTACTAATTCTGTTCCAGTCTTCTACATATGTAGCCAACCAATAAAAATAAGAAAGTTAAAGCTATCTGTATAAAAAGCACTGAATATTCTCATGCTCTCAAATATAAACAATGCTATTATAGCCACTAAAAGTCACTATGTAATTAGGGTAATAAGGAAAAAAAAGATCGTGATTCTTTCTCTATTACACTCTACTGCTTTAAGAACATGAAACCACATACTCTTAGATTCACTATCACCAAAGTGGTAGATCTAGTCTCCATGCTTTATAAGACATATTTCAATTAAGATGGTGCATAACCTATGGACTAACTACAATTGCTAAAGATAAAGTCTCATAAAACCGATGAACATAATTATGTGAACCTGCCTGGGTTTATAATCTGGTTTTGTTATGAATAAGTGTTAGAACCTAAGCTATTTAAACACACTAAACATCAGTTTTGATTTGGTTCTACTCTCTGCTTTGCTAGAACATGAGTCAGTTTTAATCAATACTTCATGGACTTTCTACCAAAATTCCTAATAAAGTTTTCTTCTTCTTTGAAATTCCCTACCCACCTAAGCATCTTTTCCCTATTACTGATTGTACTTATTGTCTTTTAAGAACATCACATTACATCCTCAATGGATGACTCCTTAATTTTTTATGACTACATTAATCTCAAAACAAATGACTATAGAATTCAGAGACAATGCCTGTATTTTACTTTAACTGTTTAACAATCAGTTACATTCACGATGGAGTAAAACATAAATTCAGAATATGTCACACATGTAGGCAGGATATGGAAGGAGGGAAATAATTTACCATGCAGAATTATTGTGAGCCCATCTCTATGCTTTCCAGCTCAGTGTTTTCTCTTTTTCTCAATGAAATGCCGTTTTTTCTCCAAATTCTCACAGTATATCTTTCAGCCTCTTGAATTAATATTACCTTCACTATCAGTGCTAACAAAAACAGACATTTTTTAATTTCACCTACGATTTGTAGATTAAAAAAAACCTTGTACAAATAAAGGGAATATTGGGACCTGTCATTCAACCAGTGATTCCACAAAATTGAGGTCATATACTCAAAGCAAAAGGTGAAGGCAAGTAGAATGATATGCATATCCAATTCAGTAAAATCACACTCTGTCTTTGCATCCCTAAAATTACTTCTAGAGGTGCATAAGCTACCAGTGATTAAATATTGGGTAAATTATAAATTCAAAAAAACACTTATTTTATTCTAAAGTAATGAATTTTCCTTGCAAGTTGTTTGTAACTACTTTCCATAATACAGTGTATGGTGTATGTGTGTGTATATATATATATATATATATATCATCTAATTAAATTTTCCCTTATAATTATGTCACATAAAGCATTTTTGGGATAATTTTACAGTCTCTTGATGACAACTATTCAAGTGGAAAGGTAAACAAACTGAAAGAGGAACTAACGTTTTGATTAACAATATCCACATATAGATATCTACAAAGGCAATGGGGATGTTGTGTTTCTCTACAGGATAATAATCTTTGTAGATTCATCTTGTTCAGTGGCAAGAAGAAGAAGTTATTGAGTTATTATGGAGTTTCACTAAATATAGAGGAGTGTTAATGGATGCTGAGTAACCAAAGGGGTTTAAATTTCTACTCATTCATCTTTTGGACTCATCTAAAAAGTACACCCTTCTAATTTCTGTTCTGTGATACTGAGACTAGGAATCTAAAAATTACATTTCTCCTCTACTGTTAGTTTGTGTATTTTTGTTCTTGCTGTTGCTTTTAATTTTTTATATATTTTTAAAGATACTTAGATTACATAAATGTTACCAAAAAATATAGGGATTTCCATACGCCCCAGCTCCCACACCTGCCACAACCTCCCACATAAACATCCTTCATTAGTGTGGCAAATTAATTGCAATTGATAAACAGATCCTGGGGCTTTGCCATTAAACAGGGACCATAGCTCACATTGTAGACCACACTCTCTCCCACACAGTTCTGCATGTTATATGATGATATAAAATGGCCTATATCCATTGTTGCAATGTTATTCAGGACAATTCCTACATCCCCAAAAAGCCCCTGTATTACAACTGCTTTTCCCTCTCCCTGCCCCCAGAGCCTTTACTGGCCACTGGCTCCACATCAGTGTTGTAATTTCTTCCATTGCTTGAATCACAATATATCTATAGTAGAATACAAGTAAGTCCACTCTAGTCCACAGCTCTCCCCCATCCTGAGGAGACTAGGATGTGAATGTCCACTCCACCTCCAAATGAGAGGGGGCTTATACCCCATGGGGAAGATGGATGGGATTATCTTGCCTGCAGCTGCAGACTTTTTCCCTGGGATGGCAGTTATCCATCATCATCTCTCTGCCAGTTGTCCTGGGTAAGTCCAATGAGCTGTAGAGTAGGAGTTGTTGCTCCACTGAAGTTCCGGGCCCGGCCGGCACATGGACAGCCCAAAGATTCAAGTCTCTGGACTTACAATTACAAACTCCAGCACCAAGTATAGGTTTGAATAGAAGGAACAGATGAGCCATGTGCAGGAAAGACATAGTTGAGTCCAACTCTGTCAGTCTCGGGAGCACAAACTCCAAAGTAGGGCCCACTGGCAAGGCACCAAACTCCAGAGCTATCTGACTTGACACAGGACCTGGGTGTCTCCAGAGTCTTCAGGAGCCTGAGGTCACACAGTGGTCACACCTGGAAAAAGTTAGACCTTTAAACTGAAGTTTCCTGTAAGAATTACACTAATTTTTAATTTAAGCTCTTGTAATGTCAGAAGTCATTTAGCCCAACTCCCAAGGAAAGCTTAACTTCATTCTACAATGATGTTAATAATAGATACACTAGGGACAGAGCATGGAAGTCACAATGAATATAACCTAATTATCTTTAATTCTCAAGGTTTCATTTGAGTACATACCTTTTACAAGGCAATTTTTATCTTCACATTTCCCAGTGTATAGATGAAAAGATTCAGCATAGGGGAAATGACAGCATAAAACAGAGAGATTTCTTTATCTTTGTTCTCACTGCCAGAAGGTAGAATATAGATATACGTACAGGGCACAAAAAACAAACCAACAACCATTACACGAGAGTTACAGGTTGACAGACATTTGTGTCATACTGCAGAGGTGTGTATCCTAAGATTGTACAATATGGTTATGTAAGATGCCACCAGGAAAGGGAAAATTTAAACACGTGACATCTAATTTGCAATAACTAAGATACTAGCAAGATGTATAATTTTGCAAATCAGTTTCAAAAGAGGCTTCACATCACATCTGCAGTGATTGATCTGATTAAGGCCACAGAAATGTAAATTGAGGACTATAAGCAGTAGAGCAATAGAGTGCCCAAAACCCATGCCCCAAGCCATGGCAATCAGTGTGCCTCTGCTGGTTCATTATGACCATGTAATGCAGGGGCATGGTGATGGCAAAATAGCAGTCATAAGCCATGGACAACAAGATTAATATTTCCATAGCCACATGCAAGTGGACAGTGAAGAGTTGGGTCATACAGTTCTTACAGGAAATGTTTTCTCTCTCTTAAAGTTCAGTCTCTGATTGGCTGGGGAACTACAGTAGAGATGAAGGAGAGGTCCATGAGGGAGAGGTTGCAGAGAACGTAGTACAATTACATGGTTGTTCAATTACATGGTTGCAGACAATTCTTAGTAAGATGATGAAGTTCCCCAGGAAGACTGCCAAGTAACAGAACAGGGTCAAGAAGCAGAACAGTAGGTTCTATCTGCTTATTCTCCAATAGCCCCAAGAAGATAGATTCAGTGATACTGTTCTGATTTTCCATAAGGAAATGTGACTCCAGAGCACACAATAGAAATTTAACTTATCTTAAATAATACAGAATATTAAACATGTAATAGCATTTTTGGCCTTGGTGTGAGTTATAAATTGAAAAACGATACTGGTCGTGGTGGATTTATTACAGGTTTTTACTATTGAAAATCTTTTTAGATTAGGGCAGTTTTGTCATGTTAAATGATTTTTAATGAGAACATATTTTTATCCTCACATTTTATAAATATTTTATATTTACTAACTCCCATAACAACCCAAGCATAAGTAGGTACTATTCTTATACTCATTTTATATATAGGGAATTAGAGGCATAGGAGGGTTTAATTAACCACATCATTAAGATATATAGTAGCAGGTCTAAGACATGAATCTTTACCCCATGCAAGCTTCCATGCTCTTCAAGGCTATGCAGTGTTAGCTGCAGGCCAAAAGAATTCAGCTATTTTCCATCTTTGCAAAATAAATGAGGTGTGTCTCCACCTCTGCCACTAACTTCTGACATAAATTTAAGCCACTCTCTCCCCTTTTCTATCCTACTTATAATTTATCTGGAATCATCAAATCAAACTATAATTCCACTGAAACTAAATATTTATTCTGGAAATTGAAAAATATAATCAAGGCTCTTAATCAAATCATAGAAATAATCTTATTAAGTTGCTAATATTTTCAGTGACTCTACATCTTGTCATGGTTTGTCAAAATTCAGGACATTGGTTGGCTGGAAATAGAGAATTAAATACAGAAATTGCTAGGTCTCTGAATAAGGGACATTATTTAATGAAAGTCTCACCTTTCTAATCATTATGTTAAAGGTACATTTTTGAGGCTGCTGTTATGAATACTTTATAAGGAAATTGTTCTCTGTTGCCAAGTTGAATGAATTAAGCAGATGAAAGAATTACCTGCTCATTTCAACATATACTTAGATGAGTGCAGACATCCGGATGCAGTGTATCCGGGACGAGGGAGCTAATATGCTGAAAGTATCACCTTTAGCCCTTATCAAAATATCCTCCTCATCAAAGTCATCTTTTGCCTAAAAAACTCTTACTTTCAATGGGATGTATTTGGTTTTTATTCACAGTATGGGAACAATATGATGTAATGTACAGATCCCTAGTCTAAGGAACATGAAAATGTGCATCTGATCTTGGATATCCTAATATTTCTACATTGCTAGCACAAATCACTTCATTTTTCTGAGACTTCATATACAACAGGCAAGTGGATCAATGATATTGGGTCTATTTACCTTCTGCCAAGACCAAAAGAAATGAACCCCATGTAAAAAATATATTATGGTAAAGGCTTAATACTCTAACTTAAATCAAGTTCAGAACAGCTCCCTGAAATGTTTTGCTGAGGATAAACAGCTGTGTAATGAACTGGGAAATCATATTGTCATAAATTAATTGGTCTGCTTTTCTTTACAAAAAAGTGTTGTTTTACTCATGTTACACAAATACTAAGTATGATAAAAAAAGCATGGATGTTGGTGTAAGTACTCTGGGCTCAAAATACTGGTTAACACAGCACATATTCATAAATCGAGAATATAAAAACCTGCCCTCTGTGTATATTGATTAATCTAAGTTAAAGAACATAATGTTTGTAGGAATAAATTTGCATTAAAACTATAGAAATATTCTAGAATACCTAGAAAACTAAAATTGTAGAAAGCCAGATTCTTGATTTAAAATATTTCTGTAATATTGGTGGAAACCAAAGGATTTCTTAACATTTGGATCCAGTCTGTTGTACAAGCACAGACCTATGTAGGAAAAGATCCTTAAAAACATTGCCCATAGATTAGTTACTGGGAATCCTTTTAGAAAGCAAAAACATGCTGAAATATTCCCTGGAACCATCCTATCATTTTAATTATAGTTTTATTCTAATGCTTAAAGTCTCCCTCAGTTATAGGCAAATCCATTCCCTCTCTCCTTTCTCTCTCTCTCCCTTTCTCTTACAAACACACACACACAGAAACACACACACTCATG
>JAQZBX010028326.1:0-27859 GCA_029593785.1 Cabassous unicinctus | reverse complement strand
TTCCTATACAGATACAAGAGAGACTTGTGAGTCATGGAAATGCGCTATCAAGAGAAAATGTTTGTTTGCAAAGTACATTTTATTCTCAGCTAGACCTGATGACTACCAGTAAATCTCATTTGGCCTAACAACTTAAACAGAGAGTCTTACACAAGCTATGCTCTGTAAAAGTACTTCCCCCAATTTTGTCTTTGGAATATTATATCCACAGAATTTTTATAGGTATTAGGCCAATTAAGTTTGAGAAACATTTGAAAACAAGCTAAAAGCTTCAGTTACAACAAGACTTCTCCTATCCTTTAGTATGTCAGTAGTCATGGCATGTCTCCAAAAAAAGGATAAAATAAACATAAACACTGCTTTGAAAATCTATATCTAGTCATAGGACCCTTTGACTAAAACATCTCATGGGACTATCATTCCTTGGAGCAGACTTTGGAAAATGCTGCTCTGTTGAATAAATTGGATGAGTAAGGATAAGAATGTTCCAGAAACAATGGACTACAAGCTCAGTATCAACAGCTATCATCTTTCCCAAGTCCATTTACAGGCTTGGTGTCTGCATCTTGGCTCTGTATGAGAAGGCAGTAAATGTTTTTGAGAGGTCTAGGACCACATTGGATAGGGTTAGTTACTGAAGATGACCTCCAGAGGAAAGAGAAGATACCAGAAGTCAATGTGCAAAAGCTAAAATGGGTCCTGGGAAAGGAAAGAGACAGAAGAAAGGTTAGAGATGAAATGCGATCAAAAACAGGAAAATAAAAAACAGGATAAAGTACAAGCAGAAAAAGTGGAGCAATGTAGTTAATTTTACATATTCTCTGAGCATCCACAGGCATTCACTACAGGGTAGACTGCCATATTTTGCTGGGCCAGAGATCTTCTACTTAGGGTGTTGGCTTTCACAGAGCCTGGTCCAGTCTCCTCCCAATTTCTTTGTGATCCTTCCCAGCTGACCACAGGTTGGCCAAATGATAAATCTTCCTGAAAATCTTAACTTGTCTCAGTCTCTGACCCATCCAATTGCAAGGCCAAAGCACATACCCACAGCTTATAATATGTATCTCTCCAAGACTCAAGATCAGCATGCTAGTGCCAATTAGAGCAAGGAGTAGAACCCCAGAAATGACTACCTGGCATCTGTGTTCCTCCTACATTGATGAACTTCAAACCACACTCACTCCTGCAATTGCAGGATTCTACATCAGAAGAAGGAACCAACCCCTCCAACACCTTGATTTTGGATGTCTAGCCTCCAGAACTGTGGGAGATACATTTCTGTTGTTTTTTCAGCCATCTAGTATGTAGTACTTGTTAAGGAAGCCATAGGAAACTAATACAGTTGGGGAGAGCTTCAGGGTCCACTGTGTCTTCATTTTCTTTGAAGGAGAACAAAAAAATAATCATTATGTCCCTGTGGAGTTTTCTTTTTCCCATGAAGATTAGGAAGACAATATACCCACTCCCTTAAACCAAGTATTGCCACCACAAGATGGGCAGGTCAGGATGGGGAGAGGGCATGGACTTAGAGAAGAACTTTGGATTTTGGGAAAGGGAGAGCTAATTTGGCAATCCATTTCATCTTGGTATTTCTGAGATTCAACCACACTAAGACTTTTTTTTCACATCTTTATGGTATCTTTTGTATGTTTCTCTTCCTTAACTTATAAGTTAAAGATCAGTGTTTTGGGGTCTTCTTTTTCTATGCATGAGCCTCCTGGGAAATTTCTTCCACTCATAGGACATTGAATACTCCAAGGTGATGATGCCCAAATCTTTGTTTCTAACATAGACCCATGTTTCTAGCACAGACCTGTCTTCTGAACTTCGGATTCAAAGGTCCAAATGCTTTATGATCATCCTCACTGAACATCCCATAGGTCCATCACACTCATCACATTCAACCTTGAACTATCTTCCCCTCAAATTGGAACCTCCTCTCTTATCCCCACTCACATAAGCACCCAAGCTGGAATCTGGGCATCATACTAATCCCTTCCTTTTTTCCTACCACAATATCTGCCCCCAGCAAACCAGTCACTTACTGTCTCCTAAATCTTGCTCATACTTGCCTCCCCCTTCTTTCCATTCTCTTAGCTTCACCTCAAGTGAAGAATCATCCTACCCTAAGTAAATAATTTCATCGGCCTACTTCCAGATCTCTCTGGCACACCCTCCAGACCATCCTTCACATGACCCTGGCCCTGGAGAAAATTTTTTTAAATAAGTAATAATAACATATATTTAAAGGTATCATTATATAAGCAATATATGAAAACAGTGGGGAATTCAGGTTGGATTGACAAGTGTGGCCAATTAGATTATTGGCCCCCAATATTTCACCGCTCTGTTATGCGGCTTTATAGCCCATCCACTAGAAACAGAGTACGATCCTCACAGGTTGACTTTGGCCTCAGCTATGGGCCCCGTGCTGGCTAAGTGAATGAGGGTAGAAGTGACAATGTGGCAATGCAGAGCCTGACCTTAAAAAGCCCCTCATGTTTCCACTTACCCTCTTGCATCTTTGCCTATTCCATGAGAAGAACATGATCCCAGTCCTCCACTGGTCCAAAGCAGTTAAGAGACATGTGACCCAAGCCACAGCTTGGAGCTGCCCATAGACATTAGAATGAACCAAATACATGTCACTGAGATTTTATGGTTAACTATTAGCAATAGCTAGTTGATATATATTTACACAGATACAGATTTTTCTAATGGGATCTTTCTGTTTCTTTTTCATTTATTGTATATTGGATATCTTTATATGTCAGCAAAAATATAAAAATAAAAGAAAGGAGGCATCACGCCTCCCTCATGTAATAGTGAAAAACAGATCTTCCTATAGGTACAAATGAAACTTAAACACTTATCAGTTAAGATGCTTTTATTTAAAAATCACAGAAACATTGAATTAAACTGACAAACAAAAGAAAATGTATCATATCCTATAACAGAAAGAGTAAAGATGGGGCAGGCTTTGCTGGTCAAGCACCTCGTGTCCTTCCGTTCCTTGGCTCTGCCATCCTTCGTGCTGGCTTCATCTGAAGCAAAACAGCCACAGCAGACCCCAGCATGACATCCAGATATGGCCACATCCAGAGAAAGAGAGGAGCTATCTCCTTCTGTTGTGTCTTTTGTTATGCAAAAAAAGTATTTCCAGAATTCCCTAGGAGACTTCCCTTAACACCTCGATGGACAGACTCAGGTTATATGCCTATTCCTTGTGCCAAGCACAATTATCAGCCCCAACACTAAAAGTGACAAATTAATAAAACACACAGGCTTCACCTCCAAGAGTTTATCCTCTAATAAAATGATAATATATCTTGTTACTCTTCTCAAGAATATTGTAATTTTCCCTATTACTAGTAGTAGGGGTAATATTTTAAATAAGTATCTAGTTTAGGGAAAAATACAAAGGAGAAGAAAAACAGAGATTATAGATAAGGTGAAAGCTATCACCAATAATGATATTTCAAGACTAAGAGGTAGTTTTCTTCTCCCAATGTTTCCATAGTATGATTATTTGCAAAGTTGATCATGTTTGGAAACAAATCTATGGCTCCATTCTGGGATCCAGATCTCTTATATGCCTTAGAGCAGTGGAAGAAAGAAAAATAAGTAGAGAATTGTTAGTGGTTAGGGGATAAAGGACATGGAAGGAAAAATCTAGGAAGTTAACAGAAAAACATAGGCCAAAGGACAGCAGGGAATATTCATTCTTCACAACACCCAGAGAGAGTTGGCACAGAAGCTTTTTGGAGATTCCAAGTAAAAACAGTTAGCCTTGACTCCCAAGAGAAATTAACAGTCTCTTCTTGTTCCAGAGGGAAAAAAAGTAACGTTCGAAATCATCTGAATCATGTGCCAGTGTTTCAGGATATACCCTCACCCACCACTAGTATGCTCAGGTTTATGACTGATACAAATACAATATACGTAAAGAAGAAAAGCTGAGATGGGGGAGGAGGGGAGGGGAGGAGCAGAGATTGGGCTTCGATTGAATCTAGAGGGCTGGACTTGAAACTGGGTTCTGCTTCTTCCTATCTGTGGGAACTTGGGTCAGCTACTGCTTCTTAAACTCAGCTTCTTTATTAGGTAAAATTAGAAAAATCCCACATGACAGTTTTTGTTTGCTTGTGAGAATCAATACAGTAACATATGTGAACGCTCCTTGTGAATACTAGTGGGGTGTTCTCCTTCCTCTGGATAGCAGGCCATGAGTTGGCTACACAGACTTGCTTCTATTCTGGGCCCAGATGATGATAGTAATTACTGTCCAGGGCTCTTCCCTGCCTTGGAGGCACCATCTGTTCTGCAGCGCTGTGAACTCTCAGACCCCTGTGGCTCCAACACAATGTGGTGCAAGGATATTGGGCATGGTTCACACTAGGGGAAAGAAACCTCTTTGTATTACCATATGGGAAGTCCCCAAGATCATTTGTTTCAGGAAGCTCTGCAGCAAAGTGACAGAGTGAGAAGAAAGGAATGAGATTTTATGTTGTTTACAGAAGAATAGAATGACCCTGACTCCATCATAACTCAACAGAGACTGAAATCTTTATTGCAGGCTGCCACCATCTTCAAAGCTGTCCCAAGTAATCTCTGAAAGTTTACCTTAGAAGCCAATTCTCCCACATTCATCCCCTCAATGATACAAAAGTCATGGGAACCCCATCATATTTTCCAAAAGGTAAATATTAAATATTTGTGCATATCTGTATCATACTGGCCAATCACTTCTAGCCTTTGATGACTTGACTGACTTGAATGAGACCTAGACTGACTTGAATGAGGACCAGATCAGCTACCCGGAGCCCCACACAGATATTCACACCTTCTACACCTTCTATCTCACCCATCATGTTGGTTGGAAAGGTTTTTTTTTTTTTTTAAGTGCTACAGCATCTTGATAACATAGAGAAAATTCTACAAAACGGTATTGATTTTCCATGTTTCTGTAGCACTCTTCATTTGCAGTGTCCAGAGAGGAGAGCTTTTATGAAGATCACTCCTCCTTGACATGTGGCATCATAAGTTTTGGTTTGCAGAACTAGTATTTCATGACTTCCTTATTCCGGAGGCCAATTCTGCTGTTCAGGGTACTGGAGGTACTCAGGTTATGGACCATGGTCTCTTGCTGGCCATGGTTGTGGCAGGCTGAATTATGGAAGGAAGAGAAAGCATTTCAACTCAGTTATGATTCTCTAAAATTAATCTATAAGTAGTTTATTGAGGCATTTCCACTCCTTGGAAAATATACACGACAAGGATTAAGTATTTCCCAAGTAATTGCCCCAATTATGATATGTCAAATTCTCATTTCTTATCCAGTAATTTAAGGAAGAATCCATAAATCTCTAGTCCAGTTGAAAATTTTATTTTTATATCCCATTCAATATTCTCTCTTCATTCCCATTGCATTTTAGCCTTATAATTGGAGTGGCTCAAATGTTCCACTTTTTACACACCTATCTGTTCTAGATTCTTACTCCTACATTATTAGGGTAGGGAAGAAGGATAGGAGGGGAATTATTTATTTATTGCTGTATAATGAATGATCCCATAACAAAGTGACTTAAATCAATAATAATTTTTTTTATTATATTAAACAGTTTCTCTGGGTTAAGAATTCAGAAGTAATTTAGCTCGGTGTTTTTGGCTCAGGGTCACACATGAGGTGGCAGTCACTTTCAAGATGGCTCACTCACAAGGATGGCATGGTGATATTGGCTGGTGATGGGACACCCCAGTTCTTCTCCACATGGGCTTCTCCAGGGGGTTACTTAAGCGTCCTCACAATATGATGGTTAGCTTCCCCCAGAGCAAGCCACCCAAAAAACCAAGTTGGAAGCTATAATTCTCTTCATAACCTAGCCTAGCAAGTAGCACTTTGTTTCTTCCACAATATTCTATTGGTCACACAGAGCAAGAGTGTGATTACCAAAAGGTGATGATTATCATGGGCAATCCTGGAGGCTGATTGTCAGAGTTGGAAAAAGACAAATGTCTCCTTATTTATCTGAGAGAGGTCTTACTTCTCTTCCTTTTGGTTTTCTCTTTTTCTACTACCACTGACCATCAGTGTCTTCTGTGTGGTAGACGTCCTAATATTGACTCTCTTGTGGAGTCAATTAGAGGTTTCTCTGAAGGGTCCTGTGGGGCCCCCCACTGCAGAGTCCCCTTACTTGGCAGATTTGACTCTGGTTCAGCCACTTGTATCATTTCCCCAGCATCTCTCACTAGTAGCCAATGCCACAGATTTTTTGCAACCAAGGTCCCTAAATCCAGCAGCTTCCCTCCTGTGGTATCCATCCAGCCCCTTGGAAAAGTCATGGTTCCTTGTAGCTTGCAGGCTCTCCACTGTTGCTATATCTCTCTGTTCCACTTCTCCCTCCAGTTCTCTTTTGCTCTACTCAGATAGGCACAGAAGCATATGGTTCCAAAGGGAACCAAATGTAATCCCAGTCTTCCCTTCTTGGAAGCACCTACTTTCTTAACAGATGATTCTCTTGGAACCCCACCCCTACCTCTTTGTCAGGGGGTGAGGGAAAATTCTCCCAGAATCCCAGAGAACTGTGATGACTTTTTCTCTCTCAGCCTTCGCTGAAAGACAGTAGTGATTGGTAGAAATTGGACTAATCTGACCACCTCTTAATAAACATGCCCTTCAAGGAGTTTGAAGACTACGGGACTGGGGGGTGGTATTTAGCAACCTTGGTTGTCAGTTTTGCAACTTGGCCACAATTTAACAACTATATTTAACTGTCCATGTAAAATAATCATATCCAATTTAGAATAAGATTTAGTTTGTACTTGGTCTTCTGTTCCTCCTTCCAAGACATTTTAGAATACTTCTCTAATATTTGGAGAAAGAAGTACTTCAAGTGTACCTGAGAAACTTCCTTGATGACTTAAACTAAACCAAGGAAAGCAGGCAGATTGTATCTCCAATATCAGATCTTATGATTCTCATTGGCTACCTGGAAAACTGTATTGATGATTGCAAGAATAACACTGTGCTCAGCGGAAAAGTAAGCCTTGAACAATTAGCAATGTCTGTTAGGGTTGAAAAAGAGAGAGAAGGGTCAACAGGAACACTCAATATTTGCCAACCTTAATCTACACTCTTCTGATATTCCAATGGGAATTTTTAAATTTTGTTCATATTTTTCTTCTATAAAGAGAATTTTTCTAAAACATGGGGGCCAGATATTTGTACTCCCTTTGTCCTTGAACAACCCCTATCCCTGTGTCTGTACCCACCAACACATATCTGATATGCACAACTTTTACTTTCAAATTTTTACCCAAAATTCCTTTAACTTATATTTCAGACAGCATTACTCATTCTATGTATCTTTAGCCCAGACTCTGGGACCTGAGTTAAATTCAATCAAGTCACAATGAGTTTCTAAAAGGATGTTCCAATTATCTTGCACAGGATTGTCAATTGTGAAGCTCATGAATAATTCCTCCCAATTCAAAGTTTTATTTCATTCTGACATCATCCTGGAGTCTGTTTCAACCTATCTCCGAGCATCTCATGAAGAGCAAATTTCTAGGAAAGTTCACAAAACGTCCTCTTAATTGAATTCCAAAGGTACAAGTTTTGTCACAATAGGTTTTAAGCAATCCAATAAAAGGGCTGAGTGGCCAAAATAGAGGGACACAAATTTGCTCTTAAATTTGAGAAAATACCATTTCTCACCCTTTTTTAGTCAGAATCAGATAATAGCATTACTGCCTTCTTCGAAGCTCTACATAATAGCCAGTTATTTACTAGCATCCTAAAGATGCAGATCAATGGTATCCTATTCCCCTGACCCACTCCTTTTTTCCCCTTTCATTAATGGAGGGGAGAGATCTTTGACAAAACAGAGTAAAGGAAGAAATACTGAAATAGTAGAATATTTATCAAAGTTAAGCAATGACAAGACACCAAGAAAGGTGTTTGATGGCTTGCAGCTGCTCCTCTCCGCAGACTTGGAATGCCTAACATCTACTTCTCTGACAAGTTCCTATTACTACCCTTCCAGGATGGAGTCAGGAACAGTGGGAATCATGGCCTTGAGAACCATGTGACCACTTCCAAAGTAGAGTCTAGACTCTAGAGCTGGGGGCCAGTGCAGAAGTATAAAAAGAAGATGGAAAACAAAGAAGGATTAAGGAGCAAGGCATACGGGGATCCCCCATATTTTTATGTAACATATATATAATCTAAGAACCTTAAAAATAATTAAAAAGTATATTATAAAAAAAACAAAAAAAACATAGAGGACCGATGAAAAAAACTGGGGGACCAGCAAAGAAGGGATTCAGTGATATGCAACAGAGGCAGATTCTGTAAACACGTTATGGCAACTTTATGGAAAAGTTAAAAAGTCCATTTTGTACCCTCTTTTGGATGCTGTGTATGCTGGCAATTAGATGATAAAATTATTCTTTTCTTTCAGTTAGCCACCTGTACCAGTTTGTCCTGCCAGATACTACAGGCATAATCGAGGAGCTTGTCTTAGTTTGCCAAAAGGCTGCTGATACAAAGTTCCAGAAATGTGTTGGATTTTATAAAGTGGATTTATTAGGGGTAAAATCTTATTTCCAAGGCCTTGAAATGTCCAAATCAAGGCATCAGCCGAGATGCTTTCTCAGGGTCCTGCCACGTGGCAAAGCAAGATGGCCGCTGATCTCTGCCCAGGTGCCTGCCTTCCCCTCCAGAATCTACCATCTCTAGGAGCTCAGCTGTGGGCAATCAGGAATAAGGCTTGTCTCTTTCTGGCCTCCTCTCAGTCTTGGCCACTCTGCTTTCTTTCTGACTTCAGCTGTGAGCTATCAGGCATATGGCAGGGCTCCTTTCCTGAGCCTTGAGCTACTCCTTGGGCCCAGCCCTTCAGAGGCCCCTTTCCATGCCTCTGTGCTCTGCCAGTTCCAGACTGTGGGACCTCTCAGCCCTTGGGACTTCTCTGATTTGCCTGAAGTTCTCTCTCTTACATGACAGGATCAATATAGTGGCTACCTTTTCCTCTGTATCTCTCTCACTCTCGCTCTGTGTGTATGTGTGTGTGTGTGTGTGTGTGTGTGTATCTCTGTTTATATTAGATCCAGCAATAAGGCAGAGATCCAAGCTGGCTCATGCCTCACTGATATAGCCCAATCAAAAGGCCCCACACCCACAGGAAAGGGTTAGTTTAAAAACATAATCTTTCTCTTTATGGAATTCATAAAAGAACATCAGACTGTCACATGGTTTTATAAGGAAACTAACCTGCTAGGTTCCCTGAGGCCCAGAGTTGACTTTGAAGATACACTTTGAATGGACGACATTTGGCTGTAGGTACTGCTTTTCTTAGCACCCTCAACATCACCCATCCACCCACCCAAGGCAAGTCCACGGGCAAGCTCTTAAAGCATCTCTCCCACAGTACCCTATTGCTCTGGCATAATCCTCTTGCCTCTGTTTCTCAAACCTCCTTCTTCGGTCTTGCCTGACCCAAATGTTAATCCTTTTGCTTTGGATAAGCCCAAACCTCATTGCTGGGCCTTTTAGAGTTGATGCTTTGGAATATCCTGTCGTTTGTTTCCTAGCCATTATCTTAGTTTCTTGTCTCAATTCCTCTTTCCTCTGCTCTCAGCTGAGACACACAGGACCCCCAGCCTGGACAGAGTGGAAGGACCCCTTGGTAACAAGAAGATATGTACAGTCACATTCCTGAAATATTGTAAACTTCCTCATTACTATATATCTTGGGCCAATATTGTGGGTAAAAAAAATTTAAAACTCAGCCAACTCCTTGTTATGTCCCCCTCCACCTTACATATAAGGTGTGGATGAAGTACATGAGTAGCATATTAGACTGATCGTTTGTTTTTTCCACTAAATTGTCTTGGAGAACACTCTTTCATTCAGTCATAGAATCTGTTTGTCCAAGACTATGTCTATGTAGCAATGAATTAACAAGTTGGAAAATAAACCCATCAGTTAAAGCCTGGTCTTTATCTTGCCAGATCATCCTGGTTTTTTCCCCACTGAGTTGACTGAGCTGGTTTCTTTTGACAACAAGACACATAGCTTGAAAGTTAGTTGGTTTTGTTTGACAGCACGATGAGTTTATTATAAAACAAACACTGGAAAAAGGGAAAATAAGGATGTATTAAAAAAAAAAAATTAGACCCTTATGACTCATGTAGTAATGGGATACAATCTTTGGTGTTTATATTCAGAGAGAACATGGTGAGTTTTCCGTGCAATGTAAGAAAACTGTAATAACATATGATGGTGTAGAGATAGTCATAGAAAGACATCCTTAATTAACACCATTCAAATGCTGAGTCATTTGAAAGGGATCAACTATTCATATGGAAAGATGTCCAAGAATTGTAACAAATCATCAACATTGTTGGGAGTTTTCTCTGTGCACAACAATGTAATGACAGCTCCTGTGGGAAAGAGAAGACACAAACCCTGACTTCAAATTGTTGCAATTTCTTTAGCTAAGATAGGCAAGATGAAATATTATAAGGAAGGACCACAAGACAGTACAGATGTCATATGGATGTACGTTCTATTCTCTACTGGGAATTCAGCTTTATGCATTGCAGCGTTTCAGCCCCAGCTTCATCCAGGTGACATGCATTATAAGGAACAATTTGTTGTAGAAAATATAGGTGGCTTTCATTTGTTTTCAGTTCTGTCACATCAGTCCCTACTTCCATTTATAGTTACTTTATATTTCTTCACCTTGCCAAAGTCTTGTCTTTGTGTCACAACTGCCAAACAGGTCATGACAATAAAAACTGCCACTATGTCTCTGGACTGCTCTGCACTTTGGAAAGCATTTTCACAGACATAATTTCATATGATACTCTCAAAAACCAATGAACAAACCCTTTATGTTCCCATGAAGAAATTGAGGCTCAAAGACTTTGCTAATAGTTGTCAAAACTGGCTCATCATCAGAGTCATTTAGGAAGCTTATTAAAAAAAAATTAAAATTCCTAGGTCCCACTGCAAAAGCCTTGTAGGTTATTTTGTTATAAATTACCACCCTTTGAAAAAATTTTTCCCAAGTACATGCACATCTTACTCTGGTAGAACTAAGAATCAAATCTCCTAACCTAACTGGAACATTCTATACCCCTAATAGCCATTGTTTCACAAAGAGCTTTCTCCTATATCTCCCTGCGTGACCTAGTTCAGGCCACATGATGAAGACACGATACATTTGTGCTGCACGGTAAAACCTGTTCAAGGGGTGTTTGGCCGGGATTTCTTCATGAGGGTTTGAGATCCTGTGCACATGGGTCTTACTTATCAAACATCAAACTAGAAGGTCAAGGTCCATGTTTTCACAGCCCCGAAAAGGACAAAACTTTTTTTTCAGTTTGCTGATATTATGTTGAAAAGAGATGAAGGAGAAAGCTTTCTATAAGTGCTAATTTTAAAAAACTAAAAAAAAAAAAAAAAGTCTTGCTGATGAATTAGCATTTCATTTTATTTCAGTCTTCTCAGCCCTCTAGAAGACTCTCAGCCCTAAGCTGGGGTACAAATGGGCTTGGAGACGTCTGTGCCCATCAGGGCCACCATATTAATCTCATGCCCTGTCCACGGGCACATGAATAGGAGCCAAAGCTGGTGGCTTTTTCCTAATCCTGCCTTCCAGAGGGGACACATTTTTTAAATTAACATTGCACTGTTATATAAGAGTGGTTCTTCAAAACCCTTAACCATTGTGAGTCACCGGGGGGATCTTTATAAAACGCACTTTCTGATTTTGTGGGTCTGGGGGGCCTGAGAGTCTGCATTTCTGACAAGCTCCCAGGCGATGCTGATGCTGCAGTCGGCCAGACCACAGTTTGCACAACATAAGTTATTAAAATAGATGCTGATAACTACTTAAGATAAGGAGAAAGAGCCACTCCTATGAAATTAGTTAAGGTAACACATTGACTGGAATCAGGCACCAATGAGAACAAAAATGTAAACAGTTCTTGTGAGGAAAAAAATCCTTTACATATCAGTTTATTCAAATTTACAGTCAGATGAAATTGCTTCTATGTCCAGACTGACACAGGGAGGGCTGTAGGAGTTATAAAGTTTAAGGCAGTTTCCCTGAAACTATACACCTGGGAGAAATAAGAATGCTAGCATCAACCAAAATCCATGCTTCAATACTCTCTTTTGCTGGATCCAAACCATGAGTTACTATTATAGTATCAATAATGAGAAACCACTGTGGAAGTGGGAAATAAAAGGGAGCAGGGACCATTTTGGAACTGGGAAAAGAGATATTTTCTAAGAGTTAAACTCTAAGTCAGGGATTCTTAACAAGGGGTCCATGAGCTTGAATTGAAATTCAAAAAAAAAACACCAATATTATTCTTGTGGGGACGTGTTGGTGCAGGTGTGATATATTTATTAAATTATACACAGTATAGTGTGGACTTAGTAAGGGGTCCATGGTTTTCACCTGACTGGCAAAGGGGTTCGTGGAGCAAAAAAGGTTAAGAACCCCTGCTCCAAGTGAGCTGAAACAGAGTTCTACAAAGTCACTTTAAGGAGACAGAAAGCTTCCTAAGTTGATAGCATTTGACTCCAATCTAATTGGAGGAATTATCCTATTTTAAGATATATTGCAAGAGGCTTGGCCACAACAGAGGTCTAGAAAAAGGCAAGTAGCAGAGACTAATTTTGACTCTGCTTAATTAAGGGATAGAAAACTTTGTTTCAAGAATGTGAAGAGTGTCATTTATTGTATCTACGAGTCTTCTATTTTGTTGTGGTGAGACGGACATTTCAGTCTATGAGGATCCGATGTCACAAAATGGATGGCAAACATTGGCCCAAATCTGGCCAAATCCTGTTTCTGTGAAACAAACTTTCATCGAGTCACAGGCATGTCCATTTGGCTACATATTCTCTATGGCTTCTTTCACAACGTAAAGGCAGAGATGAATAGTAGAAACAAACACCATATGGTCTGTAAAGCTTAAAAAATCCAGCCCTTTACAGGAAGGTTGTCAATCCCTGCCATAAAACATTTCAATCATATAACTAACTCCCTTTGCTCTGACGCAGTGTTCACTAAACAAACGTCTGATTATAATTTGACTTCCCAGTTAGCATACTAAAAAGGGAAGAGCATCTTGGCTACTTGTTTGCTATTTCTAGCTGTTTTTGCATTCTAGGTGGTTTTTTATTTCTTTTCAATATCTATCTCTGAGGGCCGAGCTTATACGAATCACCCCATGAGTGACGGTTCCTTCCTACATTTTCTTAAAAAAAATATATGTATTTTTCTAAATCTGTAGGACTAAGAGCTAGAAATCTGGATTTTGGTGGTTTTACTTTTCTTCTTGCTAAAGTACATTCTTAATAACTCTTCTAGTGAAGATCTTTGGGAGTTAAATGCAAGCGGTAGGCCTGGCTCTAATTTCCCATCCCAAAAGGGATACATTTAGCTTTGTTATCCACAAGAGCAAAACTCCCAAATTATACTGCTTGCTTCCACAGAAGGAATGGAGCATTCCGTATCTTCACTGCCTTGTGATTCTGTTGACTCTCTAGTTTATGAAGGAATTTATTTTATTTTTAACTTGACGGTGCCTTTTTATATTTGTATTTATATTTTATATTCGTATATATTTGGAACCAAAGGGGAGTGTCTCATGAAGAAAATGCTATGCCATCGTGGCCAAAAGCTACCTTTGCTGGCCTCCAAGAGGATTCTTTTATTTGGTCTAATTGACTGGATATTTTATCATTCATTGTTCAACCAGTATTTATTGAGCACATATTATATTGTCAGTAATATGTTCAGCTTTGGAGATTCAGAAGTTACATATAAATGTGTTTCTTGCCCTATGGAGTTCACAGTTGGAGGTGGGCTGAACCATTTGATAATCTACCCCTAAAACTGAACAAAATGCCAAATTGACAATTCCCAGCTCAGGTTCATCCGCCATGGTGACAAAGCTGTTCTCTCCCCTTCAGTTAAACTCACTTATCGTCTAAATTATTTTCTTTTAAGACTGTTCCAAATATGTAGCTCCTCTTCAGCACCATTAATAACACATCAACAAATTAATGCCTTGATAACCAGCAAAAACAGTAATTTCAGTACTGAAGTTTTAAGGCACCACAGTGTCTGTTGGGGATATTTATGTTTACCTTTTGTTGCTCATTTATTGTATTCTAAGAAGTTTAAGAAGCAACAGGGCCCCACCTTGCAGTGCAGCATTCCTTGACAGTCAGGGTGAGTGGGCTTCCCCTGGGTGTGCCCAGGCACGTGCTTCACACAGTCACTTTGTTTCAGACGGAATCACTCTCCTACTGTCCTCAGCTCCCAGCAGGGAAAACCCATAGAGCCTTCCAGGTCACCACTGAGTCCAGCACCTTGCTGACCCTCAGAACATCCCACAAAATTACAAAACAGTAATTTTGCTTCCAATGCATTAGATAGCCATTTACTTTGCGTTGTCATTCGGAACACTCAGCAAAGCTTTCCTTCTTCAAGGAAAACAGAAGCATGGTGACACCTTAAGGGAAATATTAAAACTGAACCAAATGTGATCTCTTCTAGGATTTTCCTAGGTAAAATAATGCAAAATCCTGAGTTCTTAAATCACAACTTAAAAAGCAAAATATATGAAATTACATTTTACATACTTTTACTGATATGGATAAGGACCAAACTGTATAATTTAAATTAACCTTGATGCCATCTAGTGGTCACTGAAGATTTTTGTCTCAGAAAATAGGTAAGAGCTTCAGAAATTTAGAAATTGTTATTAATAATAATAACAATAACTGCTGCTTTTGAAAAGACCTACCATGTGCCACAGTCTGTGCTCAGCACTTAATGTGCATTATCTCATTTTATCTTCACAACAACTTTAATAGGTAGGTCTTAATAGCTCCATTATACAGATGAGGAAATTAAGGCTTAGTGGGATTAAACAACATACCATATTCACAAAACTAGTAAATACCTATGTGGGATTCAAACCTAGATAGTCTAGTCCATCACCTTCATATTCAGCCAGAACACCACACTACTACTAAACCATCAGCTTTGACTAAAAGAATATAGTTAAAAGACTAAAACATGTACATTTATTCACAAATCCTTGTATGTTTGAAGAAAGGCACAGCCCTCACTTTTCCACTCCATGACCAACTTCCATCATGTATCAATTCCCAGGCTTCTCCTTCAATCAAGATTTCAATTGCTTGGAGACTTTTACACATTTGAAATTTACATCTGGCATCTCTAAAATATGGTGGATTCCCTCATTCATGCCACAAATATTTATTGAATTCTTAACATGAGACCGTAAATGCCAGTGCTTGGAAGGCTATAGGGAAACAAACAGATAGTCCCTCCCCTCATGGACCTTAAAGTACAGCAGGAGGACAGATAAACATAAATTACACAGATTATGATACAATCACATCAGGGAAAGTGCTCCCAGGAGAAAGGCAGGGTGTTTGATGTGCCATTGGGGTCTGAGTGATGAGTGAGAGAGGTGGGTAGGCAGGAAGGCTTCCCTAAAGGAATGACTTCTACCCAAGACTTGGAATGAGTGGATGTGGGGGTTATCTGGGTACAGAGAGATTGGAAAGAGTATTCCAGGCAAAGGACGGCAGCTTGGCCAAAAACAGTATGGCTCTCAGAAGCTGCTAAAAAGCTGGGAGTTCTCGGACCTTTGTAGGATGGTTCAACACTTACTGCCTAGAGCGTGAATTCCTTTCATATATATTTTGTTTCAAAGCAATTATAGCACATTTCACCTGAAGCACTTAGAGCTTTTAGCACACATTTTCAGGTGGCTGGAAAAAAATTACACTAATTATTCCATGTTGTCACACCCATTTTCAGAATTTGCTAGAAGGAAACTGTTTCAGTTTCCTAGACTTCTTAAGCAAATACCATGAAATGGTTCAGCTTAAACAATGGGAATTTATTAGCTCATGGTTTTGAGACTGGGAAAGTGTCCAAATCATCATCAAGGTGATACTTTCTTCCTGAAGATAGGCTGCCAGTGATCCTTGGCTCTTCCATCAAGGTGTCTGCTGGTTTTTCCGTTTTCTTCCGGGTTTCAGTGATTTCAGCTTCTTGCTTCTGTGGATTTCTCTCTCTGTGTCTGAATTTCATTCTCTTAGAAAGGACTCCAGGAACAGAATTAAGATGCATTCTGATGGAGGTGGGTCACACCTGAACTGACCTAAGTTAAGTATTAGAACAAAAGATCATACTTACAGTGGGTTTACATAAATTCAAGAACATGTTTTTCAGGGGTACATAGAGCTCCAAATCACCACAGAAACTCTGTGATTTCCAGAATGTGATAAAAATGAGCATTGAGTTTTGAGGTTAGTAATTTGGGAAAGAAAAGAGTGGCTCTAGGATAGAAGAGGTGACCTTAACAAGGATTTCTAAAATTCTAGTGTATTCTCTGGGAGCTTTCTCTGGACTTCCCATATGTAAAAACAGGGACATAAAGGTGAAGGAACAGTTGAGGCTTTTAGGGGGTAGGAGTGTGCAATGGGAAGGTGAGGTCCAGCCACAGTGTAAGCAGATGGCAGAGAGGGATGAAAATCAGATTTCCTCAGAGCAGGTGTTGTGGCACAGGGATTGGGCCCCTGCCTTTGATGCTGATGTTCTGTGACTCTGATGAAAAGTGAAGCTTTAGGAAGAGGTCTTAACTTGACTTCTCTCCAAGAATGCCCAGGATCTGTGAAAGGCAGAGAGCCTCCACTTCCACCTCTAAAACATGGTGCTTACAGCCTCTGGCTACTCATTTATAATGTGCTCCCTGCTTCTTCGTGAAGCTCCTCTGAGACCTCAAGAGCAAGACCCATGAAAGGCTCCCTCACTCAGGGACCGACGGCCTTGGCTACTCTCCAGCTTTGCCTCTGGACTTCTGATCATGCAGCCTTTTTTGCCCTCTGATGCAAACCCTCTGGGTAAGACCTCGTTCTTGCCCTCTTCCCCATGTCATTCCTAGTCTGCTGTGTCTTAACATTGGCATTGGCCGAGACTCAGCCCTCTGCTTGCTGGGAGAAATCAGACATCCAGGGACTTTAAAACTGGAGAACCTGTACTGTCTCTCCCCTTTAAGAGCTGAGAGATAGGTTCCCCAGTATCTCTCCTAAGAGAGAAAATATTCATGGCCCCACCCCCACTCAGACCTGCCACCCTAAGCAGTTTTTTTGGGATATATTCCATATGTGGATTTATATGTTTCCAATGTGCTCGTGAATCAATTTCCCAAACACCTGTTTCCAACCAATTTTCTGAAAGTCTTCAATTTTTAGGATGAGATATGGTTCACCTGTTTTTCAATAACTGCAAAGACAGTGTTCATGCAACAGCTCTCTCCAAAGCTTTTCTAACCAGTTTTTTCAACCTTCAGCTACCTGAGCAGCAAATAGGATAGAAGTGTATCTTCTAACACTGTGTTCCCCTACATTAGCTCACACAGGAGAATCTCAGCAGTAAATCTATATGCAATCCAGGCCCTCTAAATCATTCGGCCAAATATGTAATTTGTATAAAAAGCCACATTTATACTATATATTTTTTTAAAACTCTGAATAAATAACTTTTATAGAAAATACTAAAATTGCATGATATTGAAACTGTTTTGGAATACTCAGGTCTAATGGTGACTGTGCTGAATGAAGTGTTCATTGGTATATGAAAATGATTCAAATATCTCTTAAATAAGATTTTAAAAATCTGTTTTGAGCTTATGAAAGTAATACTTATGGCAGCTAATATGAACAATACAGAAGGAAGAGTGAACAAAGGATGAAAAAGTCCCCTGGTACTCATATCCCTTAACCCAAAGATAAACAAGATAAACTCAATGTTTCCTTCCAGTCTTTTTTCTATGGATATTTTACAAAGATTGACTTGTATAAACAATTTTGTAACTTAATTTATTCACTTAAAGTAATTTTCCTTTGTTATTATAAGTTTGTTGTTAACATCACTTTAATAGCTGGATAATATCTCCTTAGGTAGCTACATTCCAGTTTACTTAACTCATTTCCCAATTGTAGAACATGTGAGATGTTTTCCAATATTCAATATATAGTAATAAATAATATATTAAAAATAAATGGCATATAACACATAATATATAATAAATAATGCATTGCATAAACTTATTTCTTTAAAGCATGCTTTATCAAACAGAATAGAACTTGGTAAATAGTAGACATTACTGTCAAGTGATTAAGTAACTAAGTCAGCTTATTTGTATGTCTGAAGGGAATTTAGGAAAGTAGCAATGAAATTACAAAAGCAAAATCACACTGCTCATGACATTGGCCTCTTCCCCCTACCCCCTCTGATCTTTCTTGAACTATTAGCTAGCTTTTACCTCAATCTTAAGATAAGCTACAGTAAAAATTAATAGGTATTCTTGTCATGTTGTAGAATCCCAGCAAGCCATCCTGAAATCCCACTTGTGAAATGATGTGTCACATTAACACACTTTATGGGCTTAATCTTCTGCTGCCTAATTGACACTAACTTGACTCACATAATGACACACACACACACACACAGAAGTTGTAAGTGGTGACACCTTGGCTCTTTACTCTGAGCATGCCCTGTAGCTTTTCAAGCTGATACTGGTGCATTGCCATTTATGAATAAACTTCCATCCCTTTGACACCAGATATTTGCTTGATATGAAAGCAAATTGGGGTTGCAACTTTTAAAATTGGGGACTCTTTAGTAGGAATACGCGCATTTTCCAGAAGCTAGAACTTTTGGACAGAGCTTCCACAGAGAAGGATTGACAAGAGTTAAGAAATTACATCCTCTGTGCCATGAGAAAGATGGTGTGAGAGGAAAGGTGATGCTCAGAACAGTCATAATAGGCTTTCCAGACCTTCAACAATCCCTTCACTCCATGGCCAGCAACTGAAAAGGGTGACTGGGTCCAAAGTGAACAAACAAATGGATGCGACTCAGACTGAATCTAGTAGAAGCAGGAGAGGTTCGGGGTTAAGACTGACATTTCAGAGTCAAACTCACCAAGTTTGATTCCTGGCTCAATGATATACTATATATGTCCTTACACAAGAAAGTTATTTAACCTTTCTGTAAGTTACTAGCCTTTTCTTGTTTTTTAGAAAAAATGGAGATAATGATAGTGCCTCCCATATAAGATGGTTGGGAAGATTAAATGAAATAATCTATGCAATGCTCCTAGCACAGTGTCTGGCACATGGAAAATCTGCTGGAATAGTATTATTAGTGTTATTATTATTATAACTATTATTCATTTGCATCAATGACATAAATGTTTTACTTCCTTAGACCGACTGATGAGGTACATACTCCTCAAACCCGTTACTCCCCTTTAATACTCTGTTAGGAGTCTGCTCTTCTTGCTACCAATCTATATTTGAAATGCATGACTTGTTGGAGGAGTAAGAAGGATAAGTAATTAATACCTTGAAATTGCCTCCATTCATAGAAATATTGCCTTTTACTCATCCCTAAACTTCATGATGGCAGGGGTTGTCTGCCTTGTTGACCAGCTGCAAGTACATTGCCTGCCACATTGTAGGAACATACACAATCTATTTTTAAATGGGTAAATAAATACTCCTAAAACAACTCCCAAATTTGGCAAATGCCTGTTTCTGAACTCTATTCAAGTGAACATATTTTCTATTTTTTTCTGGAATTCACCAGAATGGAAATTTTAGTGCAAGTTTTTACTTCACCTCAGACATGCCACTGTCATTGGCAAACACCGAGCAGTCTTGACTTTCTCAAACAAACAAACAAACAAAGAAACAAATAAACAGAAAAACCCCAAGCCACCATGTTTCAACTTCATAGAACCCAGTACCCTATCATACTGGCCACAAATTGTTTCCAACTCTTCAGAACAAGGATTACTTGGCAAGTTTGGACTTTGCCAACTTAGTAAGCAATTCTCACTTCATGTAAACTGGAGCTGCATTTGAAAACTGAACTTTTATTAAATTTGAGTTCTATCCAACTGGGACATTTGTTATAGCACCAAGAAAGTGTGAAATCTTCAAGTAATGGTTGGGTTTGATTCACACCAGTACAAAGTGAATTCATGCATTTTACTTCTAGCAACAGCCCGACCTGATTTGCTGTCTACAACCCCCATCCCACCTCCCTTAGTCAAGTAACCCTCCTCTTTCATTACAAATCTTTCATCCCCCACCCCCCAATTTTTTTCAGAATGCCCCAAGCCAGAGAGATATAAAGCAATATTCAATGCATACTGTAAAATATTGGCCTCCTTCCATGAATTCTGAAATGAATCTCTTTGTGATAATATTAAAGAAACCCTATATCTAGGATAACTGTACTTCTCAGTTACCTTAGGGCAGTTGTTCTGGAATTCCATCTAGCTTAACATTTGTTGCAGATTTTTTTCATGTTTAATGAAGTAGTAGTAGTAATAGTGGCTCTGAAATAAGCCTGGATGGGATTGGTAGACCTTCACTTGTGTTTCTAACTTCTGCTTGATAGCATGCTTTCATCTAATAGTGTACTAGATGAATTTGCAGGAAACAGACCTCTCACTTTAACTTGTGGTTAAATCTAGAAGATATGAAGCAATCATCCTTTCTCTTTTTGTGAGTCACCATAAACCCTTTCAAGGACAGTACACTGGGGGCTAAAATGAAGTGTGCTTATTTGTTCTGGTTTCATGAAGAGTATTTCAAGTAATGAATGTCAACATCTTCACCTTTTGAAGCTTTTTGAAAATTGCAATTATTGGAAAACAAAGCTTGTGAATAGGAAGACATTTAAATTTACCCCTGTAAAAGAAAGGAACCAAACATTTTAGGCAATGGATCAAATGGTATAGATTTATTTTAAACTTCTCTATTTGCAATCAATATCTTGATTTAGGGAAAGAAAACTTGATGGAGGCTTGGGGAAAGGGAAGGAAACAGGTCACATATTAAAGATAGCCCATCAAATAGCACTGAATTTCTCAAAAGCAACACAATTCTGAGATCAAATAAATTTCAGCTTTGAATTTTAAGCCCAGCAAAACTATCAGTTAAGTCGGGGACAGAATAAAGGCACTTTAAGATAAACAACCATGCATAAAATACAGGATTCCCATACACCACCCACCAACAACATGCATTGGTATGGAACATTTGTTACAATTAAAGATAGCACATTTTTGTAATTGTTCTATTAACTAAGGTTTAACTTAGCGTTTCCTGTTTTCATCGTGTAGCTCCATGGATTTAAAAAAAAATAGATTCTATTACTATATATACAATCTAACATTTCCCCTTTTAATCATATTCAGATATATATTTCGGTGCTGTTAACTGCATTCACCATGTTGTGCTACCATCACTGCTATCCATGACCAAAACATTTTCTTCATTCCAAATTGGAACCCTGTACATTTTAAGCCCTAATTTCCCATTCCCTGTCTCCTACCCATCCCCTGGTAACCTATGTTCTGATTCTGACTCTAGGAGTTTGCTTATTCTAATTGTTTAAAATTAGTGAGATCATACAATATTTGTCCTTCTGTGTCCAGTTTATTTCCCTCAACATAATGTCTTCAAGGTTCATCCATGTTGTCATGTGTATCAGGACTTCATTCTTTTTATGGCTGAATATTCCACTGGGTGTATATGCCACATTTTATTTATCCATTTATTGGTTGCTGGACATTTAGTTTCCTTCCATCTTTTGGCAAATGTGAATAATGCTGCTATGAACATTGGTGTGCAATTGTCTGTTCAATCCCTGCTTTCAATTTTTTTTGGTATATACCGAGTAGTGGGATTGCTGGACCATACACTAGTTCTATACTTAGCTTTCTGAGGAACCGCCAAACTGTCTTCCACAGCAGCTGCACTATTTTACATTTCCACCAGCAATGAATGCATGTTCCTATTTCTCCAACACTTATTTTCCATTTTGTTAATAGCAGCCATTCTAATGGGTATGAAATGATATACCATTGTGGTTTTGATTTGAAATTCCCTGTTGGCTAATGATGTTGAGCATTTTTTCATGTGCTTTCTGGCCTTTTATATATCTTCTTTAGAGAGATTTCTGTTCAAGTCTTTTGCCCATTTTTTTTAAATTGGGTTGTTTGTCTTTTAAGTTGAAGGATTTCTGTATATATATACTGGATATTAATCCTTTATTGGAGATGTGGTTTACAAATGTCCTCTCCCATTGTTTAGGTTGTTGCTTTACTTCATGATGATGTCCTTCGAAGAACAAAAGTTTTTTTTTATTTTGATGAGGTCTCATTTATCTATTTTTTTCTTTTGTTGCTTGTGCTTTGAGTGTGAAGTCTAAGAAACAATTGCCTAACACAAGGTCCCAAAGATGCTTCCATACATTTTCTTACAGGAGTGTGATAGTTCTAGTGCTTATAACTAGGTCTTTGATCCATTTTGAGCTGATTTTAATATAGGGTGTGAGGTAGCATTTCTCTTTTTTTTTGCAAATGGAGATCAAGTTTTTTCAGCACCATTTGTTGAAGAAATTTTCTTTCTCAGTTGAATGGTGTTTGTCACTTTGTCAAAAATCAGTTGGCCATAAATGAGAGGGTTGATTTCTGAGCTCCAATTCTATTCTGTTGGCCTGTATGTCTGTCCTAGCACCAATACCATGGTGGTTTTTTGTGTTTTTTTTTTTAACAAATAAATTTTATTGATACATATTAATAAAGCATACAACTCATCCAAAGTATACATCAATGGTATTTGGTATAATCACACAGTTGTGCATTCATCACTTCAATCATTATTAGAGCATATTCATTATTTTAATAATAATAATAATAAACAAAAAACAGACAAACAAGAAAATTCTTCACTGCTCACTCTCTCTATGGTTCCCCTGCTATACATAGCTGCTATTTCTAGCTATTCTTGCATAAATATTTGTTTGTTTATTAAGCAGTACTATTGAGATATATTCACACATCATATGATCTATCCAAGGATGAAAAAGCAGCCGACTCAATGAGAGAAAATATTTGGCAATCACATATTTGATAAGGGTTTAATATAAGGAGATCATACAACTCAACAATAAAAAGACAAACTATCCAATTAAAAAATGGGCCAAAGACTTGAAAAGACAAATGTCCAAAGCAGAAATACAAATGGTGAAGAAACACATGAAAAAATATTCAACATCACTAGTGATTAGGGAAATGCAAATCAAAACTACAATGAGATATCATTTCACATCTATTAGACTGGCCACTACTAAAAAGTCAGGGAACTGTAAATGTTGGAGAGGATGTGGAGAGACAGGAACACTTATTCACTGTTGGTGGGAATGTAGAATGGTACAGCCATTGTGGAGGACTGTTTGGTAGTTCCTAAGGAAGTTGAATATAGACTTGCCATGTGACCCAGCAATACCATTGCTAGATATATACCCAGAAGAACTGAGAGCAATGGCACCAAAAGACATCTGCACACCGATGTTCATAGCAGCATTATTCACAATAGCCAAAAGTTGGAAACAACCCAGGTGTCCATCAATTGATGAATGGATAAACAAATTGTGGAGTATACACACGATAGACTATTATGCAGCAGTAAGAAGAAATAAAGTCGAGAAACATATGACAACATTGATGAAACCTGGAAGACATTATGTTGAGTGAAGAAAGCCAGACACAAAAGGACCATGCTGTTTTAATCACTGTGAATGTGTAATAAGTTTTAAGATCAGGAATTGTGAGTCCTCTGACTTCATTCTTCCTTTTCAAAATGGCTTTAGCTATTTGGGGCCCCTTATACAAATTTGATGATTGGCTTTTCCACTTTTGCAAAGAAGGTTGTTGGAATTTTTATTGAGATTGCCCTGAATCTATAAATTGCTTTGGGTAGTACTCACATCTTAATGATATTTAGTCTTCCAATCCATGAACACGGAATGTCCTTCCATTAATTTTGGTCTTCTTTAATTTCTTTTAGCAATGTTTTGTAGTTTTCTGTGTACAAGTCTCTGCATCCTTGTTTGGATTGATTTCTAGATGTTTGATTCTTTTAGGTGCTATTGTGAATGAAATTTTTTTTTGATTTCTAGTTCCAATTGTTCCTTACTTGTGTATATAAATACTAATAATTTGGATGTGTTGATTTTGTTGTGGATTTTGGGGGATTTTCTGTATTTAGGATCATATCAGGTGCAAATAGGGGAAGTTTTATTTCTTCTTTTCCAATTTGGATACATTTTATTTATTTTTCTTGCCTAATTACTCCAGCAAGATCTTCCAGTACAATATTGAATAACAGTGGTGATGGGGCATCCTTGTATTGTTCCTGATCTTAGAGGGAAAGCTTTCAGTCTTTCACCATTAAGTAGGATGCTAGCTGTGGGTTTTTCATATATGCCCTTTATCATGTTGAGGAAGTTTCCTTCTATTCCTAGTGTTCTATGTGTTTTTATCAAGAAAGGATGCTACATTTTACCAAATGCCTTTTCTGCATCAATTGATATGCTCATATAGTTTTTCCTCTTCATTTAATTAACGTGGTGTATTATATTAATTGATTTGCATATGTTGAACCAACCCTGCTTACGTGGAATAAAACCTACTTGATCATGGTGTATAATTCTTTTAATTTGCTGTTGGTTCGGTTTGCTAGAATTTTGTTGAGGATTTTTGCATCTACATTCATAAGAGATATTGGGCTGTAGTTTTCTTGTGGTATCTTTATCTGGCTTTTATATGAGGGTGATGTTGGCCTCGTAGAAGGAGTTAGGGCGTGTTCCCTCTTCTTCAATTTTTTGAAGAGTTTGTGCAGAATTGGAGTTAATTCTTCTTGGAATGTTTGGTAGAATTCCCCTGTGAAGGTACCTGGTCCTGGACTTTTTTTGTTGGGAGGTTTTTGACTCCTGATTCAATCTCTTTAGTAGTAACTGGTTTGTTGAGATCTTCTATTTCTTCTTGAGTCAATGTAGGTTGTTTGTGTGTTTCTAAGAGTTTGCCAATTTCATCTAGGTTATCTAATTTATTGACATACAGTTGTTCATAATATCCACTTATAGCCCTTTTGCTTTCAGCAGGGTCACTAGTAATGTCTCCCTTTTCATTTCTGATTTTTATTGTTTGTATCCTCTCTCTTTTTTTTGTCAGTCTAGCTAAAGTTTGTCAATTTGTTCTTTTCAAAGAGCCAACTTTTTATTTTGTTGATTCTCTATTGCTTTTTAGTTGTTGCTCTCTATGTCATTTATCTCTGCTCTAAACTTTGTTATTTCCTTCTTCCTGCTTGTTTTGGGTTTAGTTTTCTTTTCATTTTCTACTTCTTCCAGTTTTCATGTTGGGACTCTAATTTGAAGTCTTTCTTCTTTTTTAATATATGCATTTAGGCTATAAATTTCCCTCTGAACACTGCATTTGTTGCATCCCATAAATTTGGGTATGTTGTATTTTCATTTTCATTCACCTCAAGATATTTCCTAATTTCACTTCTTATTTCCTCTTTAACCCATTGGTTTTTAAACAGTATGTTGTTTAATTTCCACATATTTGTGAATTTTCCTTTCTCTGTAATTGATTTCTAGCTTCATTCTGTTGTAGTCAGAGAATATACATAATATGGTTTCAATATTTTTTAATTTGTTGAGACTTGTTTTGTGACCCAACATACAGTATATCCTGGAGAATGAGCCATGTGCACTCAAGAAGAATGAGTATTCTGTTTCCCTTGGGTGCTGGTTTCTATATATTTCTGTTAGGTCTAGTTGATTTAGTGTATCATTCAAGTCCTGTACTTCCTTATTGATTTTCTGACTAAATGTTCTAGCCGTTATTGAGAGTGGTGTGTTAAAGTCTCTTAATATTAACAGAGAACAATCAATTTCTCCCTTCATATCTGTCAGTATTTAGTTCATATATGTGGGAGCTCTGCTCTTAGGTGCACATATATTTATAATTGTTACATCTTCCTGTTGAATTGTCCCAAGGACCACATGGCAGCCTGCCATGAGAGTGGGTTATGGGCACTGGTAACCACCACCTGGAGAGAGCAATTTACAGTTCTTTACCATAATTTATCAGTCTCTTCCTCCAACTCTTCCCTGGATGCTGTACAGTGTTCTTCTGGCCTCTGGAGACTAAAATGATATTTTCAGACAGTTCTTGCCTGTTTAATAGTTGTTTTGGTGGAAGGACTGAATCCTGGAGTTCCCTACTCCTCCATCTTCTGTGGAAGTGGTTCCACATTTATTATTATTATTATTTTTTTTTTTGAGGTTCCGGGGACCAGGGATTGAACCCAGGACCTCACATGGGGAAGCCAGCACTCAACCACTAAGCCATCTTGTTTCTCCTGAGTTAGTTGTTTTGCTTGTTTTGGCTTGTTGTTTGTTTAGGAGGCACTGGGAACCAAACCCAGAACCTCTCATGTGGGAAGCAGGTGCCCAACCACCTGAACCACATCCGCTCCCCCACATTTATTATTTTGACTTAAAAAAAACTCAGCACCTCTTCAATTCCTTCTCCTTGCATCCCCAACCCTTTTCAACTATTCATGGGGAAAGCATCTTGCACAGGTTTAGGAAAACAGGTGGGAAAGTGGTTGGAGAAAAAGGAACTTTGGCCAACGTTGAGGACAGGAAAAGGAAAAAGGCAATTGACTCCACTGTTTTCTTGGGGCCAACCCCACAGAGAACAGTATCAGAGAATTCCTTCGCAGAATCTGGGCTTGGCACATTCATCAATAGTGCCTTTCATAATGACAAGTCAAGACACATGTTACAACTGGCAGAGCTCCTTCCGCAAGTGATCTGGAAGCATGAACAAATAAATTGGCAGGCCCTGGCGTTCGCTATTTGTTTTAACTAAGGTTGTCAGTTTGGTTGGGCACTCTCTTTTTTTGTGATGGTAAGTTCCTGTTTTTGTAACTATCTTTAGTTTCTGAGTGTCCAGGAATTCAGTGGATAGATGTTAAAGTCTAGTTAATGTGATATGAATGTGTGCCTGTGTCTTTAGCTAAGCTGTCATCCCTCTTATATTATTAGCTATGTTTTATGCATTTTCATTTTTTCAATGATTCTTCATTAACATTTAATTGCAGGTAATAAGGGGGAAAAGGCTCCAAAATGCTTAAGCAAAAATCATGTTATTAATCTATATTCCCATGCATAGGACACTCTGTTCCATTCAATCAATACAACATTTAATGACTATTAGCTGGGTTCTATGAGGGATTAAAACACACACACACACAAACACACGAATCAGACTTACTTTCAGTTCCCTGGGGATTCACCACCCAGCTGTGGAGAGAGATATGTATAGAAATATGTCTAACCACTGAAAACTTTTAAGTGCTATGGTAGAGCAAGTGAGGATCAGGGGAAAGTAATTCTGACTGAAGTCTCTAAATGGGATTTGAGCTGGGTCTTGAAGACTAGGTAGAATTTCTCACTGGACATGAGTTGAATGGAATCCAAGTAGAGGGAATAGTTTTGGAAAAGGTCTGGGTATTGTAGAATGCATTTGAAGAATGAGAAATGGAAGGATGTTCTTGGACCACAGGAAATGTGGGGAAATGGGCTGTACATTGAAGGCAGTGAGAAGCTGAATATAAGAACTTCTGTGGAGGAAAGATAATAACTTCAGTTTCCTATTCATTAATTTTTTCTTTAGTATTGAAGTCTGATTGCCTAGAGGATTGAAATAATGCCCAAGAGAGAAATGAGATGATTGGGACAGGGAAGTGGTTTAGAATTCAACTTCGGCTATGTTAATTTTTAAAGCATGATGGTACTTTAAATGCATGTACCTCCACTAAGTGATTGTAAATGTGACAGAGAAGCAAGTAAGA
>JAQZBX010028325.1:9537-27964 GCA_029593785.1 Cabassous unicinctus | reverse complement strand
TGGTTTCTTCAGTTTTCAAAACTAAACAATACACGCATTACTCTGACAGCTATGCACTTGTTTTCACTTACAATGAATGTCAAAACTCTGCTTTTAATATGCCAAAGCAGCCGGTGCCTTACTTTGGAAATATATGTAAGATTCTTGTTTCTTACAATGCTATACATGTGTTTTCAATTACAATCAACTTGAAAACACTGCTTTTCCCTTACTTTGGCTGAATGCTTTGAGTTCCTTGCTTTAGAAAACCAAAAAAGTAACTTGTTTCTTTGGCTGATTTGCATGTATTATCATTTACAAAAAATTTCAAGACACTGGTTTCAACTATCTCTCTGTGAATACAGTAGTCACTTCAAGTTTGAAAGTTAAGTAAGACTCTTCTTTCTTTAGCTGCTATGCCCTTGCTTTCACTCACATGTCAAGACACAGCTTTTAACTAAGGCTAGGCCAATTCTGTGGTTTCTTCACTTTACAAAACTAAATAAGTTTTGTGTTTCATTTGATGCTATGCCTGTGTTTTCATTTAAATTCCTGTTCAAAACACTGGATTTAACTAACCATCTGTGAATTCAACAGTTAATTCAACTATGAAAATTAAGTAAGGTACTTGTTTGATTGGCTGCTATGCACTTGCTTTCACTCATTATCTATATAAAAACACTGCTTTTATCTAATACTATGCCAAAATACTGGTTTCTTCAGTTGTCAAAATTAAGCAATATCCTCATTACATTGGCAGCTATGCACTGTTTTCACTTACAATGAATGTCAAAACACTGCTTTCACTATGCCAAATCTGCCGGTTACACCTTTTGGAAATCTAAAGAAGATTATTGTTTCTTACCATGCTATACATGTGTTTTCCATTACAATCAACTTGAAAACACTGATTTCCCTAATGTTGGCTGAATGCATTGAGTTCTTTGCTTCAGAAAACCAAAAAGGAAACTTGTTCCATTGGCTGATTTGCATGTGTATTCATTTACCATCAACATCAAGACTCTGGTTTCACCTAACACTCTGTGAAGGTAGTAGCTATTTCAAGTTTGAAAGTTAAGTAAGATTATTTTTTGGCTGCTTTGCGCTTGCTTTCACTCTCATGTCAACACACAGCTTTTACCTAAGGCTAAGTCAATGCAGTGGTTTCTTCAATTTACAAAATTAAATAAGTTTTGCGTTTTATTTGACTCTATGCCTGCGTTTTCATTTAAATTCATGTTCAAAACCGTGGTTTCCTCTAAGAGGTTGTGAATACATCAGTTAATTCAACTTTGAAAGTTAAGTAAGATACTTGTTTATTTGGTTGCTATGACCTTGCTTTCACTACTTATCAATATAAAAACACTGCTTTTCCCTCATACTGTGCCAAAACACTGGTTTTTTCAGTTTTCTAAACAAAGCAATATACACATTGCATTGGCATTATGCACATTTTTCCATTCAAATGAAGGTCAAAAAACTGCTTTCACTATTCAAAATATGCTGGTTCCTCACTTTTGAAATCTAAGTAAGATTCTTATTTTGTACAGTGCTATACTTGTGTTTTCCATTACCATCAACTTGAAAACACTGCTTTTCCCTAACATTCGCTGAATGTATTGAATTCTTTGCTTTAGAAAACAAAAAAAGAAACTTATTTCATTGGCTGATTTCCATGTGTATTCATTTTCAAATAACTTCAAGGCACTGGTTTCACCTAACTCTCTGTGAATGCAGGAGTTACTTCAAGATTGAAAGGTAAGTAAGATTCTTGTTTCTTTGGCTGCTATGCTCTTGTTTTCAGCCACTTGTCAACATAGAGATTTTATCTGAGGCTAAGCCAATGCAGTGGTTCCTCACTTTAAAAAGCTAAATAAGATTTGTCTTTTATTTGCTGCTATGCCTGTGTTTTCACTTAAATTCATCTTCAAGTCACTGGTTTCCCGTAACAGGCTGTGAGTGCAGCAGTTAATTCAACTTTGAATGTTAAATAAGATACTTGTTTCATTGGATTCTATGTGCTTGCTTTCACTCATTATCTATGTAAAAACACTGCTTTACCTAATATTATGCTAAAACACTGGTTTCTTCAGTTTCCAAAACTAAGCAATATACTCATTACATTGGCAGCTATGCACTTCTTTTCACTTACAATGAATGTAAAAACACTGCTTTTACTATGGAAAAGGTGCCGGTTCCTCACTTTGGAAATATAAGTAAGATTTTTGTTTCTTACAATGCTCTACATGAGTTTTCAATTACAATCAACTTGAAAAGATTGCTTTTCCCTTATGTTGGCTCCATGTATTGAGTTCTTTGTTTAGAAAACCAAAAAAGTGACTTGTTTCATTGGCTGATTTGCTTGGGCATTCATTTACAAACAACTTCAATAAACTGATTTCACCTAACTCTCTGTGAATGCAGTAATTAATTCAAGTTTGAAATGTATGTAAATATCTTGTTTGTTTGGCTGCTATGCCCTTGCATTCATTCACATGTCAGCACTCGGTTTTTATCAAAGGCTAAGCCAATGCAGTGGTTTCCTCACTTTACAAAACTAAATAAGATTTTTCTTTTATTTGTTGATCTCCTTGAGTTTTCACTTAAATTCATCTTCAAAACACTGTTTTCCCATAACAGGCTGTGAATGCAACAGTTAATTCAGCTTTGAATTTTAAGTAAGATACTTGTTTGTTTGGCTGCTATGCATTTGCTTTCACTCATTATCAATGTAAAAACACTGTTTTCCCTAAGAGTAGGCCAAAACACTGTTTTCTTCCGTTTTCAAAACTAAGCAATATACTCATTATATTGGCAGCTTTGCACTTGTTTTCACTTATAATGAATATCAAAACACTGCTTTTACTATGCCCAAGGTGCCGGTTCCTCACTTTTGAAATCTAAGTAAGATTCTTGTTTCTTACAATGTTATACATGTGTTTTCAGTTACAATCAGCTTTAAAAGACTGCTTTTCCCTAAATTTGGCTGAATGTATTGATTTCTTTGCTTTAGAAATCCAAAAAAAGAGACTTGTTTCATTGGATTATTGGCATGTGCATTCATTTATAAACAACTTCAAGACACTGGTTTCACCTAACACTCTGTGAATTCAGTAGAATCTTTAAGTGTGAAATGTATGTAATATTCTTGTTTTTTTGGATGCTATGCCCTTGCTTTCATTCACATGTCAACACACAGCTTTTCCTAAGGCTAAGCCTGTGCAGTGGTTTCTTCACTTTGAAAATGGAAATAAGTTTTGTATTTTATTTGCTGCTATGCCTGTGTTTTCACTTAAATTCATCTTCAAACCACTGGTTTCCCATAACAGGCTGTGAAAGGAGCAGTGAATTCAACTTTGAAAGTTAAATAAGGTACTTATTTGGCTGCTGTGTGCTTGCTTTCACTCATTATCAATGCAGAAACACTCCTTCTAACAAATGTTATGCCAAAACACAGGTTACTTCAGTTTTCAAAACTAAGCAATATACTCTTTATATTGGCAGCAATGCAATTCTTTTCACTTACAATGAATGTCAAAACACTGCTTTTACTATGCCAAAGCTGCCGGTTCCTCACTTTGGAAATCTAAGTAAGATTCTTGTTTGTTACATTGCTAGACATGTGATTTCCATTACAATGAACTTGAAAACACTGCTTTTCCCTCACGTTGACTGAATGCATTGAGTTCTCTGATTTAGAAAACGAAAAGAGAAACTTGTTTCATTGGCTGATTTGCATGCGTATTCGTTTAAAAACAACTTCAAGACACTTGTTTCACCTAACTCTTTGTGAATGCAGTGGTGACTTCAAGTTTGAAAGTTAAGTAAGATTCTTGTTTGTTTGGCTACTATTCCCTAGCTTTCACACACATGTCAACACACAGCATTTGCCTAAGGCTAAGGCAATGCAGTGATTTCTTTACTTTACAAATCTAAGTAATATTTGTCTTTTATTTGCTACTATGCCTGTGTTTTCACTTAAATTCATCTTCAAAACTCTGGTTTGCCCTAACAAGCTGTGAATGCAGCAGTTAATTCAACTTTGAAAATTAAGTAAGATACTTGTTTGTTTTGCTCCTATGTGCTTGCTTTCACTCATTATCATTTTAAAAACCCTGCTTTTACCCAATACTATGCCAAAACATTGCTTTCTTCAGTTTTGAAAACTAAGCACTATACTCATTACCTTGGCAGCTATGCACTTGTTTTCACTTCCAATGAATGTCAAAACACCGCTTTCACTATGCCAAATCTGCCAGTTCCTCACTTTCTAAATCTAAGTAAGATTCTTATATCTTACAATGTTATACATGTGTTTTCAATTACAATCAACTTGAAAACACTTCTTTTCCATAACGTTGGTTTAATGCATTGAGTACTTTGTTTAAATAATCAAAAAAGAAACTTGTTTCATTGGCTGTTTTGCATGGGTATTCATTTCCAAACAACTTGAAGACACTGGTTTCACCTATCTCTCTCTGAATGTTGTAGTTACTTCAAGTTTAAAAGGTATGTAAGATTCTTGTTTGTTTGGCTGCTATGCCCTTGCTTTCACTCACATGTCTACCCACGGTTTTACCTAAGGGTAAGCCAATGCAGTGGTTTCCTCACTTTACAAAACTATATAAGATTTGTCTTCTATTTGCTGCTATGCCTGTGTTTTCACTTAAATTCATCTTCCAAACACTGGTTTCCCATAACAGGCTGTGAAAGCAGCAGTTAATACAACTTTGAAAGTTATTTAAGATACTTCTTTGTTTGGGTGCTATGCACTTGCTTTCACTCATTATCAATGTAAAAACACTATTTTTACCTAATACTATGCCAAAACACTGGTTTCTACAGTTTTCAAAACTAAGCAATATACTCATTAAATTGGCAGGTTTGCACTGGTTTTCACTTTCAATGAATGGCAAAACATTGCTTTTACTATGCTAAAGATGCCGGTTCCTCACTTTGGAAATATAAGTAAAATTCTTGTTTCTTACAATGCTATACAGGTGTTTTCAATAACAAACAACTTTAAAATACTGCTTTTCCCTAACGTTGGCTGAATGCATTAAGGTCTTTGCTTTAGAAACCCAAAAAAGAACTTGTTTCATTGGCTGAATTGCATGCGTATTCATTTACAAAAATTTCAAGACACTGGTTTCACCTACCTCTCTGTGAAGGCAGTAGTTTCTGCAAGTGAAAGGTAAGTAATGTTCTTGTTTGTTTGAATACTATGCCGTTGTTTTCACTCACATGTCAACGCACAGATTTTGCTTAAGGCTAAGCCAATGCAGTGATTTCTTCACTTTACAAATTATATAAGTTTTGTCTTTTATTTGCTGCTATGCCTGTGTTTCCACAAAAATTCACCTTCAAAACACTGGTTTCCCGTAACAGGCTGGGAATGTAGCAGTTAATTCAACTTTGATAGTTAAGAACTATTCTTGTTATTTTGCTCCTGTGCACTTTCTTTCACTCATTATCAATGTAAAAACACTACTTTTACCTAATACTATGCCAGAACACTGGTTTCTTCCGTTTACAATACTAAGCAGTATACTCAATACTTTGGCAGCTATGCATTTGTTTTCTTTTACAATGAATGGCAAAACACTGCTTTTACTATGCCAAAATTGCCAGTTCCTAATTTTTGCAATCTAAATAAGATTCCTGTTTCTTAAAATGCTATACACGTGTTTTCAATTCCAATCAAACTGAAAACCCTGCTTTTCCCTAACGTTGGCTTACTGCGTTGAGTTCTTTGCTTTAGAAAACCAAAAATAAACTTGTTTCATTGTCTCATTAGCATTTGAATTCATTTACAATCAACTTTAAGACACTGGTTTCACCTAAATCTCTGTGAATGCAGTAGTTATTTCAGGTTTCAAAGATAAGTAAGATTCTTCTTTGTTTGGCTGCTATGCCCTTGCTTTCACTCACATGTCAACACATGGCATTTTCCTAATGTGAAGCCTATACAGTGGTTTCTTCACTTTACAAAACTAAATAAGATTTGTGCTTTATTTGATGCTATGCCTGTGTTTTCACTTAAATTCATCTTCAAAACCCTGGTTTCTCCTAACAGGCTCAGTATGCAGCAGTTAATTCAACTTTGAAAGTTAAGTAAGATACTTGTTTGTTTGGCTGCTATGCGGTTGCTTTCACTCATTATCAATGTAAAAACCCTGCTTTTTCCTAATACTATGCGAAAACACTTGTTTCTTCAGTTTTCAAAACTGAGCAATATACTCATTATATTACAAGCTATGCACCTGTTTTTGCTTCCAGTGAATATCACAACACACCGCTTTCAGTCTGCCAAATCTGCTGGTTCCTCACTTTCTAAATCTAAGTAAGATTTTTGTTTCTTTCAATGCTAAACATGAGTTTTCAGTTACAATCCACTTGAAAACAGTGCTTTTCCCTAACGTTCGCTGAATGCATAGAGTTCTTTGCTTTAGAACACCAAAAAAGAATGTTTTTTCTTTCTAGGATTTGAATGTGTATTCATTTAAAATCAAATTTAAGACACTAATTTCACATAACTCTCTGTGTAGGCAGTAGTTTCTTCAAGTTTGAAAGGTAAGTAAGATTCTTTTTTCTTTGGCTGCTATGCCCTTTTCACTCACATGTCAAAACACAGCTTTTGCCTAAGTCTAAGCCAATGCAGTGGTTTCTTCACTTTACAAAACTAAATTAGATTTGTCTTTTATTTGTTGCTCTGCATGTATTTTCACATAAATTCATCTTCAAAACACTGGTTTCCCCTAACAGTCTGTAAATGCGGCAGTTAATTCAGCTTTGAAAGATAAGTAAGATACTTGCTTGTTTGTCTTCTATGCACTTGCTTTCACTCATTATCAATGTAAAAACACTGCTTTTACCTAATACTATGCCAAAGCACTCATTTCTTCAGTTTTCAAAACTAAGCAATATACTCATTACTTCGGAATCTATGCACTTGTTTTCACTTAGAGTGTATGGTAAAACACTTCTTTTACTATGCCAAGCTGCCAGTCCCTCACTTTCAAAATCTAAGGAAGATTCTTCTTTCTTATAATGCTATACATGTGTTTTCAATTACAATCAACTTGAAAACACTGCTTTTCCCTAACCTTCACTGAATGTTTTGAGTTCTTTGCTGGAGAAAACAAGAAAGTAACTGGTTTCAGTGGCTGATTGCATGTGTATTCATTTAAAAACAACTTAAAGACACTGGTTTCACCTACCTCTGTGTGAAAGGAGTAGTTACTTCAACTTAGAAATGTAAGTAAGATTCTTGTTTGTTTGCTTGCTATGCCCTTGCTTTCACTCATGTGTCAACACATATTTTTCCCTAAGGCTAAGCCAATGCAGTGGTTTCTTCACTTTAAAAAACTAAATAAGTTTTGTGTTTTATTTGGTGCTATTCCTGTATTTTCACTTATATTCACCTTCAAAACTCTGGTACCGCATAACTGGCTGTGAATTCAGCAGTCAATTCAACTTTGAAAGTTAAGTAAGATACTTCTATGTTTGGCTGCTATTTCCTTGCTTTCACTCATTATCAGTGTAGAAACACTGCTTTTACCTAATACTATGCCAAAACACTGGTTTCTTCAGTTTTCAAAAGTCAGCAATATACTCATTACATTGGCAGCTATGCACTTGTTTTCACTCACAATGAATTTCAAAACCGTGCTTTTACTATGCCAAAGATGTCATTTCCACACTTTTTTAATTTAAGTAAGATTCTTGTTTCTTACAATGCTATACATGTGTTTTCAATTACAATTAATTGAAAACACTGCTTTTCCCTAATGTTTGCTGAATGCATTTAGTTCTTTGCCTTAGAAAATAAAAAAAGAACCTTGTTTCATTGGTTGATTTGCATGTGTATTCATTTACAAACAATTTCAAGACGCTGGTTACACCTAACTCTCTGTGAATTCAGTAGTTATTTCAAGTTTGAAATCTTAGTAAGATCCTTGTTTGTTTAGCTGCTATGCACTTGCTTTCACTCACATGTCAACACACAGCTTTTATGTAAGGCTAAGCCACTAGAGTGGTTTCTTTAGGTTACAAATTAAAAAAGATTTGTCTTTTATTTGCTCCTATGCCTGTGTTTTCACATAAAATCATCTTCAAAACACTGGTTTCCCATAACAGGCTATGAATGCAGCAGTTATTTCAACTTTGATAGTTAAGTAATATCCTTTTTTGTATGGATGCTATGCATTTACTTTCACTCATTATCAATATAAAAACACTGCTTTTCCCTAATACTATGCCTAAACACTAGTTTCTTCAGTTTTCAAAACTAAGGAATATACTCATTCCATTGAGAGCTGTGCACATGTGTTCAGTTATAATGCTTAGGATAACACTGCTTTTACTATGCCAAAGGTGCCGATTCCACATTTTGGAAATCTAAGTAAGATTCTTGTTTCTTACCCTGCTTTACATGTGTTTTCAATTACAATCAACTTGAAAACACTGCTTTTCCCAAATGTTGTCTGAATGCTTTGGTTTCTTTGCTTTAGAAAACCAAAAAAGAAACTTGTTTCATCGGCTGATTTTCATGTGTATTCATTTACAAAAAACTTCAAGACACTGGTTTCACCCAACTCTGTCTGAATGCAGTAGTTACTTCAAGTTTGAAAGGGAAGTAAGATTCTTGTTTGATTGGCTGCTATGCCCTTGCTTACACTCACATGTCAACACACAGCTTTTGCCTAAGGCTTATTTAATGCAGTGTTTTCTTCACTTTACAAAACTAAATAAGATTTGTCTTTTATTTGCTCTGCTGCCTGTATTTTCACTTGAGTTCATCTTCAAAACACTGGTTTCCCGTAAAAGGTTGTGAAAACAGAAGTTAACTCAGCTTTTAAAGTTAAGTAAGATACTTGTTTGTTTGGCTTCTATGAGCTTGTTTGCACACACAGTCAATGTAAAAACACTGCTTTTACCTAATACAATGCCAAAACACAGGTTTCTTCACTTTTCAGAACTGAGCAATATATACATTACATTGGCAGCTATGCACTTATTCTCAGTTACAATGAACTGCAAAACACTGCTATTATTTTGACAAAGTTGCTGGTTCCACACTTTGGAAATCTAAGTCAGATTCTTGTTTCTTACAATGCTCTACATGTGTCTTCAAGTACAATCAACTTGAAAACACTGCTTTTCCCTGACATTGGCTGAATGCATTAAGTTCTTTGCTTTAGAAAACCAAAAAAGAAACTTATTTCAATGGCTGATTTGCATAGGTATTTATTTCAAACAAATTCGAGACACTGGTTTCACCTAACTCTCTGTGAATTCAGTAGTTACTTCAAGTTTGAAAGGTAAGTATGATTCTTGTTTGTTAGGCTGTTATGCCGTTGCTTTCACTCACATGTCAACACAAAGCTTTTGCCAAAGTTTAAGCAAATGCAGTGGTTTCCTCATTTTACAAAACTAAATAAGATTTATCTTTTGTTTGCTGCTACTCCTTTTTCACTTAAATTCATCTTCAAAGCACTGGTTTCCCGTAACAGGTGGTAAATATAGCGGTTAATTCAACTTTGAAAGTTAAGTAAGATACTTGTTCATTTGGCTGCTATGCGCTTGCTTTTACTGACTATCAATATGAAAACAGTGCTTTTACCTAATACTATGCAAAAACACTGGTTTCTTCAGTATTCAATGCTAAGCAATATACTCATTACATTGGGAACTATGCACTTATTCTCACTTACAATAAATGGCAAGACAAGGCTTTTACTATGACAAAGATGCCGGTTCCTCACTTTGGAAATCTAAGTAAGATTCTTGTTCCTTACAATGCTATACATGTTTTTTCAAGTACAATCAACTTGAAAACACTGCTTTTCACTAGCTTTGCCTGAATGCCTTGAGTTCTTTGCTTTAGAAAACCAAAAAAGATACTTGTTTCATTGGTTGATTTGCATGTGTATTCATTTACAAACAACTTCAAGACATTGGTTTCACCTAACTCTCTCTGAATGCACTAGTTACTTCAAGTTTGAAATGTAAATAAGATTCTTTTTTGTTTGGCTTCTATGCCCCTGCTTTCACTCTCATGTCAAAACACAGTTTTGCCTAAGGCGAAGCCAATGCAGTAATTTCTTCACTTTACAAAACTAAATAAGATTTGTCTTTTATTTGCTGCTCTGCCAGTGTTTTCACTTAAATTCATCTTCAAAACACTGGTTTCCCCTAACAGGCTGTGAATACAGCAGTTAATTCAACATTGAATGTTAAGTAAGATTCTTGTTGGTTTGGCTGCTATGCACTTGTTTCACACTTATAAATGTAAGAACACTGCTTTTACCTAATACTATGCCAAAACACTGGTTTCTTCAGTTTTCAAAACTCAGCAATATACTCATTACATTGGCAGCTATGCACTTGTTTTCACTTAGAATGAAGGTCAAAACCCTGCTTACACTATGACAAATCTGCTGGTTCCTCATTGTCGAAATCTAAGTAGTTTTCTTGTTTCTTTCAATGCTATACATGTGTTTTCAATTACAATCAACTTGAAAGCACTGCTTTTCCCTAACATTGGCTGAATGCTTTGATTTCTTTGCTTTAGGAAACCAAAAAAGAGACTTGTTTCATTGGCTGATTTACATGTGTATTCATTTAAAACAACTTCAATACATTGGCTTCACCTAACTCTCTGTGATTGCAGTAGTTTCTTCAAGTTTGCAAGGAAAGTAAAATTCTTGTTTGTTTGCCTCTTATGCCCTTGCTTTCACTCACATGTCAACATACAGCTTTTGCCTAAGGCTTAGCCAATGCAGTGCTTTCTTCACTTTACAAAACTAAATAAGATTTGTCTTTTATTTGATGCTATGCCTGTGTTTTCACTTTAAAGCACAGGTTCCCATAAGAGGCTGTGAATGAAGCAGTTAATTGAACTTTGAAAGTTAATTAAGATTCTTGTTTGTTTGGCTGCTATGCACTTGCTTTCACCGTTATAAATGTAAAAACACTGCTTTTACTAATACTATGCCAAAACAGTGGTTACTTCAGTTTTCAAAAATAAGCAATATACTCATTACATTGGCAGAGTTTTCACTTAGAATGAATGTCAAAACACTGCTTAAACTTTGCCAAATATGCCAGTTCCTCCCTGTCGAAATCTAAGCAGTTTTCCTGTTTCTTTCAATGCTAAGTAAATTCTTGTTCCTTACAATGCTATACATGTGTTGAATTACATTCAAATAAAAAACACTGCTTTTCCCTAACGTTGGCTGAATTCATTGAGTTCCTTGGTTTAGAAAACCAAGGAAAAACTTCTTTCATTGGATGATTTGCATGTGTATTCATTTACAAACAACTTCAAGACACTGGTTTCACCAAACTCCCTGTGATTGCTGTAGTTACTTCAGGTTTGAAAGTTATGTAAGATTCTTTTTTGTTTTGCTGCTATGCCCTTGCTTTCACTCACATGAAAACATGCAGCTTTGGCCTAATCCTAAGCCAATGCAGTGGTTTCTTCACTTTGCAAAACTAAATAAAATCTGTCTTTTATTTGCTGCTATGCCTGAGTTTTCACTTAAATTCATCTTCAAATCACTGGTTTCCCAAAAGAGGCTGTGAAAACAGCAGTTAATTTAGCATTTAAAGTTAAGTAAGATACTTGTTTGTTTGGCTCCTACGTGCTTGCTTTCACTCACTGTCAATGTAAAAACACTGCGTTTTACCTAAAACAATGCCAAAACACTGGTTTCTTCAGTTTACCAAACTGAGCAATATACACAGTTACATTGGCAGCTATGCACTTATTCTCAGTTACAATGAATTGCAAAACACTGCTTTTACTATACCAAAGTTCCTGGTTCCTCACTTTGGAAATCTAAGTCAGAGTCTTGTTTCTTACAATGCTATACATGTGTTTTCAAGTACAATCTATTTGAAAACAGTGCTTTTCCCTAACCTTGCCTGAATGCATTCAGTTCTTTGCTTTAGAAAACCTAAAAAGAAACTTGTTTCATTGGCTGATTTGCGTGTGTATTTATTTCAAACAACTTCGAGACCCTGGTTTCACCTAACTCTCAATGAATGCAGTAGTTACTTCAAGTTTGAAATTTAAGTAAGATTTTTGTTTGTTTGGATGCTTTGCCCTTGCATTCACTCATATGTCAAAACACAGTTTTTGCCTAAGTCTAAGCTAATGCACTGGTTTCCTCATTTTACAAAACTAAATAAGATTTGTCTTTTATTTGCTGCTACACGTTTTTCACTTAAATTCATCTTCAATACACTGGTTTCCTGTAACAGGCAATAAATACAGCAGTTAATTCAACTTTAATAGTTAATTAAGATAATTGTTCGTTTCGCTGCTATGCGCTTGCATTTACTATCAATGTAAAAACACTGCTTTTACCTAATACTATGCCAAAACACTGGTTTCTTCAGTTTTCAATACAAAGCATTATACTCATTACATTGAAGCTATGCACTTATTCTCATTTACAATGAATGGCAAGTGGTGTCTTTTACTATGACAAAGATCCCTGTTCCTCACGTTGGAAATCTAAGTAAGATTCTTGTTTCTTACAATGCTATACATGTGTTTTCAATTACAATCAACTTGCAAATACTGCTTTTCTGTAACATTGGCTGAATTTATTGAGTTCTTTGCTTTAGAACACCAAAAAGGAAATTTGTTTCATTCGCTGATTTGCATGTGTATTCATTTACAAACAATTTCAAGCCACTGGTTTCACCTAACTCTTTGTGAATGCAGTAGTTCCTTCAAGTTTGAAAGGTAAGTAAGATTTTTGTTTATTTGGCTGCTTTGCCCTAGCATTCACTCACATGTCAACACTCAGTTTTGTCTAAGGCTAAGGAAATGCAGTGGTTTCTTCACTCTAGAAAACAAATTAGATTTGTCTTTTAAATGGTGCTATGCCTTTATTTTCACTTTAATTTCTATTTAAAACAGTGCTTTCCCATAACAGGCTCTGAATTCAGCAGTTAATTCTGCTTTGAAAGTTATGTAAGATACTTGTTTGTTTGGCTTCTATGTGCTTGCTTTCACTCATTATCAATGGAAAACACTGCTCTTACCTAAAACTATGCCAAAACACTGGTTTCTTCACTTTTCAAAACTAAGCAATATGCTTATTCCATTGGCAGCTATGCACTTATTCTCACTTACAATGAAGTTCAAAACACTACTTTTACTATGCCAAAGCTGCCGATTCCTCTCTTTGGATATCTAAGTAAGATTCTTGTTCCTTACAATGCTATACATGTGTTTTCAAGTACAATCAACCTGAAAACACTGCTTTTCACTAACTTTGCCTGAACGCCTTGAATACTTTGCTTTAGAAAACCAAAAAAGAAACTTGGTTCATTGGCTGATTTACACGTGTATTCTTTTATAAACAACTTCAAGACTCTGGTTTCACCGAACTCACTGTGAATGGAGTAGTTACTTCAAGTTTGAAATGAAATAAAGATTCTTGTTTGGCCGGTATGCCCTTGCTTTCATTCAAATATTAACAGACAGCTTTTGCCTAAGCATAAACCAATGCAGTGGTTACTTCACTCTCCAAAACTAAATAAGATTTGTCTTTTATTTGCTGCTATGCCTGTGTTTTCACTTAAATTCATCTTCAAAACACTGGTTTCCCCTAACAGGCAGTGAATGCAGCAGTTAATTCTACTTTGAAAGTTAAGTAAGATACTTGTTTGTTTGGCTGCTATGCATTTGCTTTCACTCACTATAAATCTTAAAACACTGCTTTACGGAACACAATGCCAAAACATTGGTCTCTTCAGTTTTCAAAACTAAGCAATATATTCATTATATTGGCAGCTATACACTTGTTTTCACTGACAATGAATGTCAAAACACCGCTTTTACAATTCCAAAGCTGCCGGTTCCTCCCTTTTGAAATCTATTTAAGATTCTTGTTTCTTACAATGCTATAAATATGTTTCCAATTACAAACAACTTGAAAACACTGCTTTTCCCTAACGTTGGCTGAATTCATTGATTTCTTTGCTTTAGAAAACCAAAAAGAAACTTGTTTCATTTGCTGATTTGCATGTGTATTCATTTACAAACAACTTCAAGACACTGGTTTCACCTAACTCTCTGTGAATGCAGTAGTTACTACAAGTTTGAAAGTTAAGTAAGATTCTTCTTTGTTTGGCTGCTATGCCCTTGTTTTCACTCACATGTCAATACACAGTTTTGCCTCTGGCTAAGGATATGTAGTGTTTTCTTCACTTTAGTAAACAAATAAGTTTTGTCTTTTAAATGCTGCTATGCCTTTATTTTCACTTTAATTCATATTTAAAACACTGGTTTCCCATAACAGGCTCTGAATTCAGCAGTTAATTCAACCTTGAAAGTTTTGTAAGATACTTGTTTGTTTGGCTCTATGCGCTTGCTTTCCTTCATTATCAATGGAAATCACTGCTCTTACCTAATCCAGTGCCAAAACACTGGTTTCTTCAGTTTTCAAAACTAAGAAATATGCTTATTACATTGGCAGCTATGCACTTATACTCACTTACAATTAAGGTCAAAACACTACTTTTACTATGCCAAAGCTGCCGGTTCCTCACTGTTGAAATCTAAGTAACATTCTTGTTTCTTACAGCTGTATACGTGTGTTTTCAATTACAATCAACTTGAAAACACTGCTTTTCCATGATGTTGCCTGAAAACATTAAGTCCGTTGCCTTAGATAACCAAAAAAGAAACTTGTTTCATTGGCTGACTTACATGTGTATTCATTTATATTCAACTCGAAGACAATCTACTCACTTATCTCTCTGAGAATGCAGTAGTTACTTCAATTTTGAAATATTAGTAGGATTCTTGTTTGTTTGGCTGTAATGCCCTTTCTTTCACTCACATGTCAACACACAGCTTTTACCTTAGCCTAATCCTATACAGTGGTTACTTCACTTTAACAATTAAATAAGATTTGTATTTTATTTGATGCTATGCCCTTGTTTACATTTAAATTCATCTTCAATACCTTGATTTTCCCTAACAGGCTGTGAATGCAGCAGTTAATTCAACTTTGAAAGTTAAGTAAGATACTGTTTTCTTTGGCTTCTTTGCACTTGCTTTCACTCACTATCAATGTAAAAACAATGCTTTTACCTAACACTCTGCCAAAATACTGGTTTCTTCAGTTTTCAAAACTAATCAATATACTCTACATTGGCAGCTATGCACTTATTCTCAATTACAATGAATGTCAAAACACTGATTTTACTACTCCAAAGTTGCCAGTTCCTAACTTTCAAAATCTAAGAAAGATTCTTCTTTCTTACAATCTTATACATGTGTTTTCAATTACAATCAATTTGAAAACACTGCTTTTCCCTAACATTGGCCGAATGCATTGAGTTTTTTTTTTAGAAAACCACAAAAGAGACTTGTTTCATTGGCTGATTTGCATGTGTATTCATTTAAAAAGAACTTCAAGACACTGGTTTCACCTAACTCTCTGTGCATGCAGTAGTTACTTCAAGTTTGAAAGGCAAGTAAGATTCTTGTTTGTTTGGCTGGTATGCCCTTCCTTTCACTCACTTGTCAACACACAGCTTTTACTGAAGGCTAAGCCAATGCTGTGGTCTCTTCTCTTTACAAAAGTAAAAAGATTTCTGTTTTATTTGCTGTTATGCCTGTGTTTTCACTTAATTTCATCTTCAAAACACTAGTTTCCCTTAACACGCTGTGAATGCAGCAGTTATTTGAACTTTTAAAGTTAAGTAAGATACTTGTTTGTTTCGCTGCTATGCAGTTTCCTTCACTCATTATCAATGTAAAAGCACTGCTTTTTCCTAATACTATGCCAAAACACTGGTTTCCTCAGTTTTAAAAACTAAGCCATATACTCATTACATTGGCAGGTATGCACTTGTTTTCACTTACAATGAATGGAAAAACACTGCTTTTACTATGTCAAATCTGCTGGTTCCTCACTTTGGAAATCTAAGTAAGATTCTCATTTCTTACAATGCTATACATGTGTTTTCAATTACAATCAACTTGAAAATACTTCTTTTCCCTAATGTTGGCTGAATGCATTGAGTTCTTTGCTTTAGAAAACCAAAAATGAAAATTGTTTCATTGGGTGATTTGCATGTGTATTCATTTACAAACAACTTCAAGACACTGGTTTTACCTAGCTCACTGTGAATGCAGTAGTTACCTCAAGATTGAAAGGTAAGAAAGATTCTTGTTTGTTTTGCTCCTATGCCCTTGCTTTCACTCACATGTCAACACACAGATTTTGCCTAAGGCTAAACCAATTCAGTGGTTGCTTCACTTTACAAAACTAAATAAGATTTCTCTTTTATTTGCTACTTTACATTTCTTTTCACTTAAATTCACCTTTAAAATCCTGGTTTCCCTTAAGAGGTGATGAACGCAGCATTTAATTCAACTTTGAAAGTTATGTAAGATAATTGTTTGGCTGCTATGTGCTTTCTTTCATTCATTATCAATGTAGAAACACTGCTTTTACCTAATACTATGCCAAAACACTGGTTTTCCTCTGTTTTCAAAACTAAGCAATATACTCATTACATTGGCAGATATGCACCAGTTTTCACTTACAATGAATGGCAAAACACTGCTGTTACTATGCCAAAGCTGCCGGTTCTACACTTTCGAAATCCAAGTAAGATTCTCCTTTCTTACAATCCTATACATGTGTTCTCAATTGCAATTAACTTGAAAATACTTCTTTTCCCTAATGATGGCTGAATGCATTCAGTACTTTGCTTTAGAAAACAAAAAAAGAAACATGTTTCATTGGCTGATTTGCATTTGTATTCATTTAAAAAACAAAATCAAGACACTGGTTTCACCTAACTCTCTGTGAATGAAGTACTTAATTCAAGTTTGAAAGTTAAGTAAGGTTCTTGTTTGTTTGTGTGCTATGCCCTTTCTTTCACTTACATGTCAACACACAGCTTTTACCTAAGCTTAAGTGAAAGCAGTGGTTTCTTCCTTTAAAAAACTAAATGAGGTTTTTATTTTATTTGATGCTATGCCTGTGTTTTCATTAAAAATCATCTTCTAAAACACTGCTTTCCACTAACAGGCTGTGAATGCAGCAGTTAATTCAACTTTGAAAGCTATGTAAGATACTTGATTGTTTGGATTTTCTGTGCTTCCTTTCACTCATTATCAATGTGAAAACCCTGCTTTTACCTAATTCTATGCCAAAACACTGGTTTCTTCAGTTTTCAAAACTACACAATATAGTCATTACATTGGCAGCTATGCACTTACTCTCACATGCAATAAATATCAAAACACTACTTTTACTTTGCCAAAGCTGCTGGTTCCACACTCTTGAAATCTAAGTAAGATTCTTGTTTCTTACAATGCTAAACATGTGTTCTCAATTACAATCAATTTGAAAACACTGCTTTTCTCCAAACGTTGGCTGAATGCATTGAGTTCTTTGCTGTGGAAATACAAAACATTATCTTGTTTTATTTTCTGACTTGCATGTGTATTCATTTAAAAAGAATTTCAAGACACTGGTTTCACCTAAATCTCTGTGAATGCAACAGTAACTTCAAGTTTGAAAGTTAAGTAAGATTCTTGTTTGTTTGGCTGCTTTGCCCTTTCTTTCACTCACATGTCAACCCACAGCTTTTACCTAAGGCTAAGCCAATGCAGTGGTTTCTTCACTTTAAAAAACTAAATAACATTTTTATCTTATTTGATGCTTTGCCTGTGTTTTCATTTAAATTCATTTTCAAAACAGTGGTTTCCCCTACCAGGCTGTGAATGAAGCAGTTAAATCAACTTTGAAAGTTTGGTAAGATACATGATTGTTTGGCTTTTATGCAATTGTTTTCACTCATTATGAATGTAAAAACACTGCTTTTACCTAATACTATGCCAAAACAGTTGTTTCTTCAGTTTTCAAGGCAAAGCAATATACTCATTACATTGGAAGCTATGCACTTGTTTTCACTTACAATGCTTGGCAAAACACTGCTTTCACTATGACAAATCTGCCGGTTCCTCACTTTGAAAATCTAAGTAAGATTCTCGTTTCTTTCAATGCTATACATGTGTTTTCAATTACAATTAACTTGAAAACACTGCTTTTCACGAATGTTGGCTGAATGCATTGAGTTCTTTGTTTTACAAAACCAAAAAATAACTTGTTTCATTGGCTGATTTGCATGTGTATTCATTTACAAACAACCTCAGGGTACTGGTGTCACCTAACTCTCTGTGAATGCAGTAGCTACCTCAAGTTTGAAAGGTAAGTTAGATTCTTGTTTGTTTGGCTGCTATGCCCTTGCTTTCATTCATATGTCAACACACAAATTTTGCCTAAGGCAAAGGAAAGGCAGTGGTTTCTTCACTTTACAAATCTAAATAAGACTTGTATTTTATTTGCTGCTATGCCTGTGTTTTCACTTAAGTTCATCTTCAAAACACTGGTTTCCC
>JAQZBX010028324.1:0-27866 GCA_029593785.1 Cabassous unicinctus | reverse complement strand
GGGGGGGGGGGGGGGGGCAGGGAGAGAGAGAGAGTAGAATGAAAGTATAAATGAATCATAACATTTAGAGATAAAAATGTCTTTTAGTCCAGAGTTGAAAACTGTTGGTCTGTGAGCAAATTTGGCCTGTAGACATATTTTGGTAGATCTGTATGGTATTTAAAAGTTGTTTTTCAGCTGACCCTAAAAAGAAAAAAAAATCTGTATTTCACATTAAAAATAAAATAACAAAACTGAAAAATCAAGTCACAGTGGACCTAGCATTCTTACTTGGAAACAATCAGCTGGAGCTGAATTGTGGCTGCCCCCTCTTAGGGGGAAATGTGCCCTCAAGTTCACCATAGGCCCTCTGGGCACAGGCCAACTACCTCATGCCATCACTTCCCTGACCCCTAGGCATTTGAGTGTTTGATCTCTCTGAACATCCTCTCCTTATATGTAAAGAACTAGGATCCACAGGTAACACAGCACAATTGTAACACTTGAACTAAAACCTGAGGCTTCTAATTCCTAGCTCAATGCCCCTTTTAGTACACCAACTGCCAGCTAGAAGTGGGGGGTGGGAAAGAACCAAAGAAATCCTAAAGGGATCAATGTCAAGGAGACAATTCCTATTCCCATCTCCCTTGATCCTTGATCCTGAGGATCATTTCCATGGATGACAGTCAACCTCATGTAGCCATAGTCTTTCCATGGGCATCTGGACTCCTCCCAGGGATTACTATTCCAAATACCTCTCATGGCCTCTTGCCAGAACACCGCAAGACCAGGACTCACTTCCATTGAGTCACCCCAGTATTATTTCCATAAGGTTCTGGCAGACTCGAGGCTTACCACTAAACTGCCTTCCTGTCCAGGAAGCCCTAAATAGGCCTTGTCTCCTATGCCAGTTTCCACTATCCATATGTTAGAGAGTAGAGTCTTAGCTGAAAATAAAAACACTAGAAAAATTAAGTTACATGGTATGAAACATTTCTTAATCAAATATCTTTTTAGTCAATCTCACTAGAAACTAAAATGCATTTTCTCTTCTCCAGTTCATTATTTTATTCAAAAGAAACAATTGATTTAAGCCCCAAAATCTATAGTTGAGTAAAAGAAAAATTTAACAAGAATAAAAAAATATTGGATCAAATTTAAATCAATTACTATCCAAGGAGCTCTGAATGGGAATAAGCAAATTGTTTAACTTCTAAGTGAAAGCTTTATAGATCTGACATGAACATTTTTATTGCCACAGTTAACAGAAGTTTTGTAGATTAGTGTCTACAGAGACTGAAAATCAAGAGAAGTAAGAGACAGTAGTTGCCTGCACTTAGACAATGATTTTCCTATGAGGTATTAGTCCTAAAACTAAGCTATCTTGTCAATAATTGATTTAAACCACAATTCCCAAGAACTGGTATAAATCAATGTGTAAAGTGGATATTAAATTTTTTTTCCTGAAAGATTCTAGATACCAAGAGAAGTCTTTGCTCTATCAGCTGTCACCATTTCATTTCCTCTACCAGTATTTCATATTAGAATGTCTACGCCAGGCAGGGAGGCTGGAATCTAGTAGGAGGAACAGAGCACCCATACGATTTCCAGAAGACAAGACAGTAAGCAGTACATGTGATAGAAACAGTGGTACAGAATGCTCTAGTAGCTCATTTGTGTATTCATTCATGCAATGTACACTGGGTACTTCCTTTGGCTGGAAAAAATCTTAGGGCAGAGAGTTTATCAGCCAGAGGAGAAAGGCACTGACCACACACCTACAGGAAGGAGAGATGCAGTTCTAGGAAAGCACAGGTGTGCTGGCTTGAGTCTTCTGTGTTCGTTAATCCATTCCTGTGGGTGTGGCCTCAAGACGTGACCCATCTCAGAGCCGTCTTACTCCTTTACTAATATAAATGGAGGAGAGGGGAGAGGAAAGGCCGCCATTTTACTCTGCCGTGAGAGAGGACTCCAGGATCATATGCAGCAGCAGAAAGACAAAGAAACCCCAAGAGGCTGAAGAGAAAGGCTGGTGGCTGGAATCAGCGGAGCAGCCAGAACTGAAGAAACAAAGCCAGGAGGAGAGGGGAGAGATGAACCATATGCCTGATCACCCACAGCTGAGCTCAGGGAGAAAGGGAGCCTGGCAGAGACCGGCCAGCATTTTGTCTTGCCACATGGCAAGAGTCCAGGATCGCCAGCAGCTGAATTTTGGTGAGACAGCTTCTCTGATGGTGACTTGATTTGAACATTTTCACAGCCTCAGAACAGGAAGCTTCCCCTAATAAATTTCCAATTATAAAAGTCAACCCATTTCTGGTGTATTTCACTGGCAGCCTTCAGCAAACTAAAACAATAGGAAAAGGGAGAAGCAATTGATGGAGTGTGCTTCAATCTGAATGATTACTAAGAGTTCCCTAGTCTGAGAGGAGGAAAGCACATGTGCAAATGTACCGTGGTAGGAGAGCAAATAAGAATTATTTGAGATCAAAAGAAAACCAGTGGGCCTAGAAGACAAAAAGTGGGAGAGTCATGCTAGATGAGGATGGGGCACAGGTTGGGCCCATATCATGGTTTTTATAATGACAGCAGTAAGAAGCCTTCAGAATGGTTGGGGGCAGGGGGGCACGGGACAGACAGATGGACAATGAGGTCAGATTTGGTTTTGGAAAACTAAGACATACTCTGCCTGCTGGGTAAAAAACAGATACAGCAAAAGAGAAAAGCAGAGCAGATGTTTATAGAGTAGATCCAGGAAACATATAATGTTAGTTTAGACCAGGGCAGTGGAAGGAGATGAGATATACAGGCACTGGCGATCACTGCTATGAGAGGAGGGCTGGTGGCGTGTTTTCAGGGATGGCTTCTATTGTCTGGCTTGGCACTGATGGATGATGGTGCTAGTCACTGGAGAGGGAACACTGAAAAGGCCAGGATTAGGGGGAAGAATGATCATTAGCTGATTTTTGGATATGCTGAATTTCATGGGGTTTGAGGGGCCCTCGAGAGATACCGAAAGAAAGAGCAGGAAGCAATTGGATAGATGGGTCCTGGAGTCAGAGGCAAGAGCAGGCTGAAGATATGCACTTGTGGGCTCCATCGGTGTGGAGGTGGTCACCGAGGCCACAGGAGCAGAAGAGGTTGCCAAGGGAGGACATATAAAATGAGGAAAGGAGAAGGCCTGGGGCCAGGCCTGGAGGGCTCCAACATTTAATGGCTGGATAAAGAACGGGCAGAGAAATAAGAGAAAGAACTGCCAGAGAGGTAGGAGGAGAAAACACAGGCAAGTGTGGTGCCACAGAAGCCCTGGCTGGGCGGTGTTTTAAGAAGTGGCAACGGTCACTGTCAAATGCTGCTGAGAGGTCAAGTAAGATGCTGACTGAATATGTCCACTGGATCTAGCGACATCAGCGAGAGCAGCCTCAGTGCAGCGATGCACATTAAAGTCAGATAGAAATGACTTCAGTGTGAGATGAACTTATTTCACAAACTCTGGCTCTTCTGAGCAGGGCGGACAGGACAGTACTGTAGGGAAAATGGGAATGAAAGACTGAGTGAGGGGTGTTTTCCACTTTTATTTTAAGGGAAAATGGAATGTCTTTCAAAGCCAGCAGAAAGCATCTCCTCAGGAAGTGTTGGCTTTGAGGGAGGAGGAGCAAAGTTCCAAGGACAAGTGGAGGGACTGGCCTAAGAGGAAAGGACGATAAACTGGCCTATTGTAACAGCAGGGAAGAAGAAACAGTGGGAGCAGATGTCTGGCTATCTAGAGCAGAGAGCTCTGTTTAAAGGCTGTTCTCTCTAAAAAGCAGAAGGCAAGGTCCCTGCCTGAAAGAGTAGAAAAGATTTGAAATGGTCAGTATGGAAAGAGGGAGAAGGAGTAAACGGAGGAACAGGGCAATGTCAAGGGCCCTCTGAGGATGGTAATCAGTAATTTATGGAGGACTCCAAGGATGGCTTTGCTGCTGCCTGAATAAGAGATTGTCAGCTGTATTCAGGTCTGTCTGGGCTTTTGTCGTACTGTTTAATACAGAACACTGGATTTTTGCTTTAAGGAATGAAAATCAAATGAAGCAAACAGACAAGTAAATCCATTTTCAACAGCTGAATCTAAGACTAGTGTGATGGTTAGGCTAATGTGTCAACTCAACCAGGTAATTGTGTCCAGGTGTTTGGTCCAGCAAGCACTGGGTTAATTGTAATACAAGAACATTTATGGACTTTGGTCACCAGTGAGTTTACTTGGTGGGTGGCTGATTACATCTGCATCAATCAGGGAGACTGCCTTCAGCAATGGGTGACTGTCGCTTTTATCCAATCAGATGCATACCTTAAAAGGGGAAGTGATTTCAACATTCAGAGAGAATTTCCCAGCTCCTCTTTGGATAGCAACTTCTCCCAGAAACTCATCAAGGACCTTTCATCGGATCCCCTGGTTTGCAGCCTGCCTGCACAACCTGGACTTATGCCTCCCCAAGGTCACGTGAGAGACTCTTATAAAATTTCATTATTGACAGATATCTCCTATTGATTCTGTTTCCCGAGAGAACCCTGACTAATACAACTAGAATAAGTACACTATGGTTTCAAATAAACTTCACTAACCAAACTTATCCTAAGTATGTGATTAAGCTCTATTCTTTAAGTCTTATTTAGCTGAATTCTTAAAACTTTCATATCTTTCAAAATAATTTCAGGAAATTTTACCCAAAGTGATTCCTTGGCATTACTTTATATCCACTAATGAGCAAAAATAAAAAATAAAAATGACCTAGATGCAAATCTTAAAAAGAATATATAACTGAAGTTCTCTTTCTGTGAATGTGGGTTACATCTATTATAAAGATATCTTGAAACTGAATTGTAAAATAAAAAAGTGAAAAATCATAATTTCAAATTTTGGGAGTTAAAGGACAACCAACATCAGAACATGCTAGTTGTTTTTTCCTACCATATTAACACCACTTCTTTTTTCTAGTAGTATTCGAAATAAATTAGATGTAATCTTGTTATCATGGACACCTTGCCCAAGGCCACGATTATCATCTTGCATGAGTCGGCGATCCATCATAACTTCTATCTGACCTAAAACACAAACAAACGGAAAGCCCACCAGGTTATTTAATATTATTATTGACTGAGGATCAAATAAGTACAAGGCATGATGTCCCACTTTAGCATGTGTCCTGTCCAGTCAAAGAGATCTAAACCCATTGTACTACGGACTTTCTCTTGATAATAGCTCAAAATATCCGGTATGAATTAATAAAATAGGATTATATTTGCTTTTCCTTAATGTCTAGTCATATCTGATAGGAAATTTAAAAATGTGACAGAACAGATCAAAATTAAAATAAAACCTTTTGCCCTTAAATTAACCTGACGAACAAATTAAGTCCTCCAAAATTTTTAGTGGCAGCATTTGGAATTTTAAAAAGTTTATGAGATTCATTAGGAAATACACATCACATATGGAATAATAAGATAAATAATAGAGATGGGTCTGATCTAAAAAGGATTTGCCAATAAAATTTAAGTTACTTGTATGTGCTAATTTTCTGAAGAACCCCTAGAATCTGAGGACATTGTGTACTTTTTTCCCCGTTTTGATACTATGTTAGCGGCACCAACACTGTGCTCTCTTCTCTAGCTCAAAAGAAGTCATATTTGATTTCTTCATTTGCTGTAAAATAATCCCACATTTCCACTAGTTAAAACTATAAGCTAATGATTAAATTACGAGCAATGGTTAGATTTTCCTTCATACTCAAATTAGTATATCAATCTCTTGACAATTTCTAACTCTTCTCCCTGCTTCCAAATGTTCCTCCTTAACATAAATAATGATGCTTAATAACTCTCTGGATTATACTCAAACTGTTTTTTTATGTTTGTAGATATTCAAATTCCTGGGCATTCTGTGTCTATGCATGGGCAGAGGAGCTTTATTTCTCAGATTGTCTTAATCAGAGAAGTAAGATTATACTGCTTTGTTCATTACTGCTTGAGTCCTGATGTCTACCCTGCTATTTAGAGTTCAACTTTGAGAATTTAAGGCAGAGTTTAAAAATAGGTGCCTCAAGAGTCACATCTAGCACGAAGATGCTGCATGTCTTATCCACACAGGGTTTTCTTTATAAAGAAAATTATGTCAACATTTACAGATTGGGTAACTCCACGTAAAATTCCACATTTCTGGGCTCTTGAAACACCAAAAAATTTAGCAACATTGGGCTCGTGGCCCCATGGTGACAACTGGCACTACATGTTGGCTGGCCAAGCACATGGGGAGCTTACTTTCCAGTGTGCTCAAGTCCCCACCACTCCTTATTGTGTCCTTGATGCAAGGCCCTTATTATTATTATTATTTTAACAGAATTCATATCTTTATGGTATGAGTCCTCCTGGTTTTATCTAAAGAAGACCACACAGACAAATGAGAAGTAATAACTTTTCTTGCTGAAGTAGAGAATGCATGTAAAAGCCTTCTATAAAAAGTGGATTAGTGTTAAAGAATATACTGTCATTTATTATCTCATTTATCATCTCCCTGGCTCTTTTAGACATTTAACTTAGCAATTCTTAGTATTTAAGGAAAAAAGAGCAAATGGCAACAGTTAAAAAATAACCAATTTAAAATACATATTATAAAGGATGGAAGTCTCCCAACAAGAAATTTTACCAAAAATCATCAGTGTCTACTGTCTATTCTCTTCTTCTCTCTCCATTTTTCTCAGGGAGCCCTTAAAGCCATGCCTGTCACCTCTTTATCCCCAAGTCTCTGTCATCGATACTCTCTTCACAGGTAGAAAAGACTATGATTCAGAAAAGACCTAAGTTTGAAACATAACTTCACACCTTTGCAAACTTGGGCAAGTTATCTAAATTCTTGGAGTCTGTTTCTGCATCTATTAAATCACAGTGAAGAAAGAGACCTGTGGAAGAAACTGTCTATTAGGAGAAGTAATGTGTCTTTAAACACAGTAGAATTTTAGGGCCCCTGTTCTTCATCTGAAGATTGAGGAAACTGATCATTTTCTGTTATTTTCATAAAAGAAAGTTGGAAAGAAGACAGGGAGGTTGTGCCTGGAGATGAAAATTAAGATATTTAACCAGTAGAAAATTAAATACTTGGAACAGAAACCTTTCGGAGCAAAAAAGAATTTAAAGAATACATACCACTTTTCAAACTGGAAACCCCTAAGGACTGAGCAGAGAGGAGTGTCAAGCGGTGCTTAGCATCCTGGATATATGCCATTGTAGTCATTGGATAGACATTTGCTTGAAGAGGCAATTTGCTCATTGTCATTCTAGGTTGAATCTATAAGACCAAAGAATTGTCTTTTAAAAAGAATGATATTTACATATGTAGTTTACAAATTAGTATTGATTACAGACAACTTTCCCACTAAAGAGAAAGAAAAATGCAGAATCCTTTTCGTTCAAGGAAAGAGCTAATTTAAAAATTAAAACAGCCTTCAAAACAATTTTAAGAAAAATCATGAGGACCTTAGAAAACAATGTTTAAGTGGAAAAGGTGGGATTTATCCAGATTTTAAAAACAGGCATTTGTATTTTAATTCAGAATAAGAGTGCTTAACAAAAGTCTTCTAGCTCTCCAATATTTGCATAAAACAAATTACAAGGGTATTAAGTATTCATTTCTCATCTAAATCTAACATACTGCTTTTGTTAGGAATACTAAGCATAATAGCTTTCTATTCTCTTTCAAGAAATCTCTCTCAGAATACCTGAATCAGTTTTAATTAATACTAAGGCTCTCCCCACCAAATCCTCTAACATATTACATTATAATCAAATGCATATTTGTATTTAAAAACCACTCAATGCTTACTCTTCTTGCTTAGTTTCAAAGTAGATAGTCATATATTCCAATTTCTCTCTGCTGGGTGTCTGCATGTGGAAAATATAGTTCTAACTTTATTTTTAGAGAGAGAATGATATAGTGCCCCAAAGCCAGTCTCTGTCAAGGTGACTAACTCTAACCCCAGGACAAGACTTTCAAACAGAGACCATGTTATCAGGGAATTGTATTCACACTGCTTAAAAATACCATATAGTATTTAAATCTTAAGAAAGTTTAACATGAAACTCAAGAAGAGGAGAGGTATGCAGTTAACAATATAGTTCATGACAGTTAACATATATAGAGTGTCCATTATATGCCAGGCCCAGTTCTGCAGATTTCACCAATATGATCTTCACAATAATCCTACAGGATGTCCCATAACTTACTGGTGAAGAAACAACAGTAAAATGTTTTTTTTTTTAAAAAGAAAAGCTACTTTAAAAGAATTCTCTGGGAAGAAGATGTGACTCAAGTGATTGAGCTACCGCCTACCACATGGGAGGTCCTGGGTTCGGTTCCCGGTGCCTCCTGGAGAAGACGAGCAACACAGCGAGATGAAGTGATGGGCAGGCATGGTGAGCTGACACAACAAGATGACGCAACAAAGGGACACAGAAGAATGACAATGAGAGAGACAACAAAGCAGGGAGCGGAGGTGGCCCAAGTGATTAAGTGCCTCTCTTCCACATGGGAGGTCCCAGGTTCAGTTCCCGGTGCCTCCTAAAGAGAAGACGAGCAAATGGACACAGAGAGCAGACAGCAAGCGCTAACAATGGGGGAGGGGGTGGGGGGGATAGATAAAAATAAATAAATCTTAAAAAAAAAATTCTTGTTTCTCCTTCCCCATCCTGATAATCCTTCCACCTCAATTAATTTGTATAATTGACATTTAAACAGCCACAACCATATTGCTGCTACCTCTTCCTCTCACCCGTGAGTCCAGATTTCTAGTTCTGTCCAAGTGCTACTCTTTCAGAAGTTTTCAAAAATGGCCTATTTTAAAAGTAGAAATGTTTAGAGTGTAGACTTAAAAATAAAAATAATATTTTCCTATTTATTCAAATTCTCAGTCCCTGCAAAGGGAATTCACATTTTTAATTATTCATTTTCACTAACTTTATTCATTCATGTATACACCCACATATATAAATAATTACTTCTGTAGGATTTTAAGAAAATACTTTCTTGAACAGGGAAAACGGATCCCTATAAAGTCAGGGTTTCATTTGAAAACCAAACAGCTGTAGTAGAATTAACGTGTTAATTCAAAATGTTGCTGCAATTTTTATGCATTGGGGGAAAGGTTTATATTTAACTTTTGGAAGAAATCTTGGAAGAGAAAATTATCACAATCCCTTCTACCCATCCCCATTTGAAAACCACCCAAGTAAAAGCATTTGCTGTGAAATTGTTTCTATTCATAGCCAGAAGTTTCTAAAAATATAGTTTCAAAAACATGCTTATGTTTTTAATATTATTATTTTATAGACATGATGTCATACACACTCCCTGAATACTAAGATTTAGGTAACAATCAAAAGAGCACTATTAACTTAGAGAACTGACAATCTGAAAAAATTTTACAAATAAATTTTCTTGCTACTATTTCAAGGCATTTCCTGAAACTTAGCTAAAAGTTATATATATATATAAATGCACACACACATATGGGAGGGAAGGTTTTTCTGAAATTTAAAAGAGCTCATTATTAGATCATAGATTTAAAAATATTAATGGAATAAACTAAATAGTCAAAGACTAAATCCTTACGAGGGAAAAAAAAGATATACTCTAGCAATCCCTAATATTTCCTTTCTATTAGACAAATTCACTTTTTAGCATCAAGGTATTTAACATCTATAGTGGTCACCAAATCTTCCTTTAAAAAAATAAATCCCTTAAAAAAAATAAATCCCTATGAATAGAATAGAAATTCCACAAATAACTGTTCCAACTCTGGAAATTCTGGTTGAATATAGAACCTGCAATTGTCTATTTGATTCAGTTTTATATTGGAAATAATTTTTAACCTTAAACATATTTTTTCAAAGGATCCAAAATTAACTGATCAATTACCATATAAAATTACACACTGATAAACATTACTTAGACATTTTAAAGGAAAATTACCTGGTATCCATTTAGGTCAGTATAAAATCTATTTTCATTGTTTATGTCAGAAGAAATTCTCATTCCAATTTCATAATTATATTTTTTTCTGATGTCCACAATATTTCTAACTTCCACAGACTGTCCTTCTATTCCTAAATTTAAAAGAATATATATATTGATAGAAAGAAATTAATTGACCCCCTCCTCTTTTAAATATATAATACAAAACTCCTTTCAAAACTTATACACATTTTCCTGTTGTCTACTTTATATGTTTAAAATACTTTATATGCCAAATGTGTCATAATTGACCTTTTTTTTTTTTTTAATACATTAGCTGGTAGACAGCATTTATTCCAGGACATATATAAAAAGGATGAAGAGATTGGGATGAGGTAAATGTAGATGAAAGATAACATGCAAATGAACCTCCAATATGTTCTAGAGGGGAGAGGGGACAAAAGAAAAAAAAAAAGAAAAAGGGTAAATCCCAACACAGGCCAGCCTACCTCTTATCTGTACCATCATTCCCCAGTGGAGCCATTCCAGCCCACTTCTTCACCAATCCCTCCTTACACACTAGAAATTATGAATGAACTAAAATTTCCACTCTGTTGGTTTAAGAGACAGTATATTATTGCCCACAATCTATACCTAGGAAATGAGACAGGAGATCCAATGCGATGATTTATGGCTGAAATGGATATTACCATATTAGTGTTTATGGAATATAATCTGGACAGCTCTGCAGATGTTAAATCAATTTTAACTGAGCTTGATATCTGTTAGGACCTCTTTTTATGGAATGACCCTGACTGTATCTTCAGGTCCTTGGTGAAGCCTTGGACTTATGAAGAAATTTAACATTTTAAATACAGACAAGTGTGTATAAGAGATATTACAGGATCTTCTAAGAAAGAGAACAATTAGGAAAGTGGTCATAAGAAAGTCTGGCCCTATCGGATTTCATATAACTGAAGCTTTTTGAGATGCCATGAACCCTGGAAATGTATCTGGATTTTACTGTTACACACCTCTCCCTGATCCATACACACAATCTGTCAATCTGTGCTGGTAACCAACACACCCTTTAAGCCAAGAGGGTTGTGTAAAGTGAAATGGGGAGAAGCGAATAAGGAAGACTTTTTCTAGGAGCCAAGAAAAAGCCTCAGAGTTTTTAGTAGGTGACAGCAGGTATTTGAAGGAAAGAAGATTGAATCTGTGGGATTTATGAAAAGGGATGTAAATGTAGCTAGTCCAGGTACTAGATGTTGATGTGAAAAGTACAATGGAAAATTTAAAATACAGATAGATGGTGATGAATAATACTAAGTGGGCTGAAATCTCCAACAGAATTTCTGGAAAGCTCATGGAACTTCTTTTCTAGTACACGTTGCTCTCCCAACTCAACAGCCTACATCAGAGCACTAAGCCAGCTTCAGTTTCTTACTATATTCACAAAGCTATTATGAATATGATCTCCATGGGTGAGGGAGGGGGAAATGCCTGAACCACTTATCTCTGCCAGTTGAACATACACAAACATTTCCTTTTGAGAGTTACCAGAAAAACCTGCCAGAGATAGAGGATTCAAATATCTTCACCACTTTTGGGAAGTTCAAACAAAAAAATCACATAAGCTGATGACAGAACAACAATTATCTTCTTAAAACCAGGAAGTGTATTACTCTAAAATGCACTTTTCAATCAGCATGCTTACATTAACCAGAACATTTTTCTAAAGCCAAATGAAAATGAAAAATGGGACTTTAACAGAAAGCTTGTACAAATGAAGCAAATATGTCTAAAACACAAAATGTAGCAGGAGAATAGCAAGTGACAAGAAGGAGATTCTCATTCTACTGAAAGCATCTGTAGGGCTTTTAATATGGTTTTATGTTTTCTCCTCTCTGGATCACATATTCTCTCAGGGATTAATAGCAAACACGGAATGAAAAAAAAGTCTTAACAAGGGAGGGCACCATTAATTTCAATTCTTCTCTTTCTGGAAACATTTAGAAAGAATATGTTTCAGGAAAAATTTTAATAATTTCATGTTACCTTCAGCAATAATAAATTGTTTCAGCTAAGGAAATCATCTTTTTCAATTTTAGTACTAAGCTCAGAACTTGTGCAACAAATGATTAAAGGCTCTTTTAAAGGAGCCTCTTTTTTTAAATTAATTTTTTAATTTTTATTTTTAAAGAAGCTTTAGATTACATAAATGTTACATAAAAAATATAGGGGATTCCCATATATCCCACTCCCTCACCCTCCCACACTTTCCCACATTAACAACATCCTTCATTAGTGTGGTACATTTGTTACAATTGATGAACACATAATGAAGCATTGCTACTAATCGTGGACTACAGTAAAAGTAAGGAAGACATACATTTAAATTCTCTGTTAGGAGAGATTTTTCAAATAAGATCAGATTTAATATTTCTTATTATGAACAAACCAAATTAAACCAAACCCACAGTAGTAATAAAAGGGGCTATTCCTGAGTAATTTATTATTTAAATAATAAATTTATTATTATTTAAAGAATACAACATGTATAAATGGTGGAGGTTTGCCAGCTTTCCCTTTTCTGTGTCAAGAATTCCCTAAGGTGTGCCCTTCCCAGAGGCTCAAGCGATTAAGGTGAGAACTTCCTGAGAAACACAGATGCAAGCACTCTGTTGGAGCTTTGTGGCATGTGTCATCACCAAAATGATTCTATGTCATTTAGAAGGTTGACTGGTGACCCCTCAAAAGATACCTCTATGCTTTTCCTCCGGAATCTGGGAATGTAAGCTTACTTGGGAAAGGGTCTTTGCATGTGTAATTAAGAATTGAGATGGGATCATCCTAGATTACCCCACTGAGCCCTAAATTCAATGACAAGTGTCCTAAATAAGAGACAGAAGAGAAGACAGACAGAAGAGAAGAAGGTCATGTGAAGATGGAGGCAGAGACTGAAATTATACAGCCACAAGCCAAGGATCGCCGGGAGTCACCAGTAGCTGGAAGAGACACAGCCTTGCTGACAACTTGATCTTGGACTTTGACCTCCCAAACTGTGGGAGAATAAACTTCTGTTGTTTTAAGCCACCAAGTTTGCGGTAATTTTTTACAGCAACCCTAGGAAACCAAGAAACCTAGGCGTAACTGGCCAGGGCTTTCTAAGCCCCTCTGATTTTTTCCTTCAACATCGTGCTCTCCCTTGGGAACAGAGAATGGAGGCTGTTTATCCTTATTAATACAAGCAATGTGAAGTAAAAATAAAGCCAGTGCACAGGTGAAAAGTTGCAATAAAGAGTCAAAAAGTCTTCCAAATGTACCATTGCCCTAAACTGCTTTGTCTCACCCCTAGAAATGAATTTTTTCTCCCTAAAGACTGTTGCTTCTCACTGACAGAGACTATCTTACACGTTGCCTTTGCTTTCCAGCTGTTATCAATGTTTGGGATATACGGTAGGTGCTGAATAACTGTTCAACAGAATTTGTTGAGGTATGACAGCCTGTCCATCATATAGATGTTAGTTGATAAATGGAGTAAGCAAACCTGGCTATGGATAAGATCTAAGTAGCTGGGAAAATGAAGGAATGCATACTTTGACTGTGAGAAAACATACAAGTTAGAATATAAGCTCCTTAAAGGCAAGGGTCATGCTTCAGTCATCTTTATGTTGTCAGCACACAGTAGGTGTACAGTAAATATTTACTGAGTAAAGAAAGGGTGGCAATATATGAAGGAATGACAATAGCCAACAGCCACTGAGTGCTTATGATGTGTCAGAGGCTGCTTTACATATACTAACTCATTTAACCATGACCCTAAGGCTAGGAGGAAATTACCTGGCCAAGCACACAGCTGGCAGAACCAGGAATAACACTCCACAACCAACATGCCTCACTGGCAGACCTGCAACTGAAAAGGGTGAGGTTACAAGGATCGGGAAAAGCCCTGCATTTACTGTTTTGTTTCTAAAGATTTATTTTTATTTCTCCGCCCCATCTCCCCTCATTGTTTTGTGCTCGCTGTCTGCTCTTTGTGTGTTCTTCTATGCCTGCTTGTCTTCTCTTTAGGCGGCACCGGGAACCGATCTTGGGACCTTCCAGAGTGGGAAAGAGGTGCTCAATCTCTTGCGCCACCTCAGCTCCCTGGTGTCATCTTGCTGCACCAGGTCTCGGTGCAGGCCAGCACTCCTGCACGGGCCAGCTTGCCTTTCACCAGGAGGCCCCGGGAATCGAAGTCTGGACCTCCTATATGGTAGAAAGAGCCACATCTGTTTCCCAGTTACTCTTATTAGAAAGCATTGTTTCAAAAAGGGGAGATAATGAACTGAGATCTGACAACCGGGAAGAGCTACTTAACTGAATGAAACAAAATTAAGGCACAAGGCTCGTCAGAATCCAAACCTATTGGAAAATCTCTGTTAAAATGGCAGGTCACTTTAGAGGGCAATTGAGAAATATATGTATTAAATATTAAATACACATATCTTTTTATGCAGCAATTCCGCCTCTCTATATCTACCAGAGGTGAGAATGAATCATGAGAACAGAAAGCATGTTCACTGCAGCACTGCTGCTAAGAGTGAAAAAGGGGAAACAAGCTAGATGTCCTTCAACAGGGAAATGAACTAATAAAAGCAGGAATGCTGTATAGCTAATCAAAAGAATGAAGTAACTCTCTGTCCTGGCAGAGAAAGATCAGATGGAAAAAAGCTAAATGCAGCATATGTAGAGTATGATAAACTTTCTGCTAAAAACAGACACAAACATGATACTATATGTCTCCCCAGGTAGGTTTGTATGTGAATGTGCCTGCATCTGAAGTATCTCTTCTCAAGGGTGGAGAGGGCCCAGACACAGACTCTAGAGGGACTTTACCCTTAGTAACTGTTGGAGACTGAATCATGTTCCCCACAAAAAGCATGTTCAGGTCCCAACTCCTGGTCCCATGGGAGTGAGCCCATTTGTAAATAGGACCTTTGAAGATGTTATTAGTTAAAAATGTGTCCAAACTGAACGAGAGTGGACCTTAATCCAGTATGGCTGAAGTCCTTACAAGCAAAGGAAACTGGACAAGGAAGAAGCAGCCACAGGAGAACAAGAAGCTGGAAGTTAATGGACCCCAAAAGAGAGAGGAGACGCTGCCAGGGGAAAGCCAAGGCACTCCAAAGCCTGCCAGCTAGCCCGGGGGGAAGCACGCCTTCTAGCCTCGGATACCATGAGCCAATAAATTCCCGTTGTTAAGCCAACCCAATGTATTATATTTGTTTTAGCAGCTGGGAAACCAAAACAGCATCTGTAATGTTTGAAATTTTTGTTAAAAGAGGGTGTGTAAAAAGGGCAAATATTGTATAACCTCACTGATATGAAATAATTAGAATAAGCAAACTCATAAAGGCAGAATCTAGAATATAGGTTACCAGGGGATGGGGTGGGAGTATGGAATGAAGAATTAATGTGCAAATTGTATAGAGTTTCTATTCGGGTTGATCATAAAGTTTTGGTAAGCAATGGTGGTGATGGTAGCACAGTACTGTGAATGTAATTAATAGCACCAAATTATACACGTGAATGTGGTTAAAAGGGGAAATTTTAGGTTGTATATATGTTAAAAAAACACATAGAACTGTATAACACAGTGAACCCTATCGTAAATGATGGACTATAGTTAATAGTACAATTATAAAAATGTTCTTTTATGAATTTGAACAAGTCATACTAACGCAAGGTGTTAATAATAGGGTGGTATATGGGAACTCTATTATAATTATATATTTACTCTTTCTGTAAAGCTACCTCTCTAATGAAAAAATGAAAGAGACGATGTGTATATATTATATGTATTAGCATACATAAGATAATTTTAAACATTTTTAAAGGAAGAATATTTTCTAAGAAGGCAGGTGAAAAAGAAACCAGAATGGCAGGGCATCACTGAACAGGAGCCCGGGCTGTGCCACAGCTGCCATGCTTCTGGATGTAGCAGCCTCCGGCTTCCGGGGAATGAGCCCCAGAGCCTGGGAGGATCACGGGAGAGCAGACAGCAGAGCAAGGCCATCGTCCTTCTGCCTCTGTTGCTCAGCACCAGTCTTAACGGGACCAAGAAGAGTATTCCCTGGGGTAAGGACAGAGAAACTGGAGGGCATCCCAACACATCCTCCCTATCTGAAAGTTGAGGTGAGGAAACAGCTGCGGGTATGCAATGGATTGTCAGGAATGCAGATGGAAAGCCTGTGGGTAACAGCTCGGAGCCACAACTGAAGGCCTTTGAGGAATCCTACAGCACTTCCTCTGCACAATCTACTCTCTTCATGGTCAGATCTTTATAAAATGAGCATCTTTCCAGAAACAGCCTAGTTCAATCCTGAACTGAAGAATCTTAAGAGTTAGCCCAATCTTTCCACTTCTTCAGATCATCTCATTCTAGGCAATTGTGAAATGCAAAGTATATGTTTGCAAAAACCGGACACCACTCCCACGACACACACATGGTTACAGGAGTGAGCAGCGCCAGCATGGAAGCAAGACAGCAGAGCCACAGGACAGTGCCAGATAGCCCTCACTCAGCTCCAAGAAGAGCCTGGTGTCCTGCCAGCCTCCGTCATTAGAGCAAGATGGGAAAATGGCAACGGGACCACGCCCACCGAGGGCAATGGAAAGGACAGAACAAATTAAAGAGGTATTTAAGCCTTTAACCAAGGATTTAACTCAAATATGGATATTTAATATTTATTTAACTCAAAACGGATATTAAATCATATAAAATAAATCCTCCAAAAACCCAGCTAAGATTCAAAGCAAGGTTCTAATTTCAGTAAAGTTCTTAAAACATGGGCTCTTGGACAAAAATTGAAACTTCCTATCTAGTTGTCATCTCACCTCTTTTCCTGTAATCTAGGTCTTCTCAGAAAGTGACTAGTCATCACTTTGCAGCAGAAATAGGACAGTAACGGCTAGCATGGAAAACCAAGACTTCCAATTTTGAACACCCTTGCCCCCCAATTTCAACAGTATTTTGTTTAAGTCATCAAAAATATAATTATTTCCCATTATGCATTTACTTTTGTGACATTCTTGTTTTGGTGAGCTTTATCCAATTTAACTTGAAGGTGATGCCCATGGATTATAATTAACATACACTGCTTAGCTCAACAAATACACTTAAATGACAATTCTCACAACAATGAAAAATTGAGTAAGTCAATGTAGAGGTGTTGTCTCTATAAAAAGCAAATATTACATGACTATGTTTTTAAAAAACTGTACTCATATCTGAAAGTACCAAGAATAAAAATGATAGTAATTCCCACCACTGGATGACCTTTTCTCCATGTTGACTTACTCAATTTATCATCCATCAAATGATCTAATTTATCCTCTGAGGTACTGCTGATTTTCAGGTCCGTAAATGTTCACATGGCTTATTCCTCCGCAAGTAAAAATTTCAACATCTGCTTTCATGAATACAAATTTTAATAAATTTCATTCAGTCAAATTTAAGAAAATAATAATGCATTACTTTATTCCATTGTAAAACAATGGATAAATAACTACTATTATTTATTGAACACATTATGAGCTAAACACTATTCTATGAATTTTATGTATTTCATTTTAATGATCTCACAACAATGTCACAAAAGTAAATGCGTAACAGGAAAGGCATAGCATTTTGTTCATATAGATTGCCTCTTTTGGTTAAAGATTATACCAGTTAAGTATGATATACTTGAAGGAGGCCTTTCAAAATGCACAACAAAACGGGGTAAAGTTCTCTCTCTCTCGATAAACATTGATTTTATGGGGTGACAGATTTTTTTGGAGCTCTGTTTTGGAGGGATCATATCTTTAAAATGGACAGGGTCTAACTAAAGCACTCCTGGTTGAGGCACCTGAAATAGTTCCCAACACTGGAGTTTTCTTGCTACCTTTTCCATAATCCAGAGTAGGGCAATCTGCAACAGGGGAGGGAAGAATGCTGGGGCAGTCACAGTGCTCTGGCCTCGTACACTGGACACTGACAGTCATTCTGAGCTCACCTACTTCCTGTTCTCCCAAATGTGCTCCTTTCTAAGGAGATTTTGGGCAGGATACTCAGATTCCATATATTCTTTCCTAAAACCAATTTGCCATGTTTTCTAAAACCACAGAGGCATGTGGGTCTCCTTTTTCATCACCCTTTCACTATTCCTTCTTTCACTAAAAAAAAAAAAATAAGAAAGAAAGAAACATGCCTCTCACTCACCCCAACTCTAGTGAAACTCTTGTGAAAGCTTGTAAGTTGCTGAAGAGAGACAATTTGAAATATTAGTGTCTAATTGAACTTTTATGACTGGGTAAAAAATAATTTTGCAAATCAAGTGGTTTCCAATTGTTTGCTTTCAACAAAATTGAAGGTATACTAATTAAGTTGTCAGGCAGGAGATCATTAAAAGTAATTGATTAAAATTAATGTTTGATATTAGATCACTCTGTGAAGTACGCTATATAACTCAGGAGGAGTTCAGAGCACTGAATGATATTCCTATAACGAAAAAAATCCTTTCTATCCCGCCTACTTATTCATATGAATGGTGTTCCTTTGCACTTATATTTATAAAAACAAAAATTGGGAATAAAATTGATGATGAAATCTATCCCATTGTAGCAATAAAAAATATTCATCAATGCATACATGACCTTATTGGGAATAAAAAGGGTACAGTCCTTTTTCATTGACAGAAATGTTTCCATTAAAATGGCCATATATTTAGGTTATTTTGATCAACTGTATACTACTAGCAACTTTTATAACACAATTCAGAAGAAATTGAATACGTATAGCCTTAGGTTGACAGTGTTTTAAAATTTAAATTTATATATAGATCTATAAATATAAAATATTTGTTTTGTTTCAGAGAAGTGATGAAAAGTTGACCAAGAAAAAGACTCTCAAGTATAAAAATATCACATTAAGATAAAACTCTGTGAGGGAAGTAGAATGGAAATACGAGTTCAAAGAGAAAGGAATGTGAGAATTTCTGACTTAAGGAAGAGCTTGTGCAGGCTTTCTAAAAAATGCATGATTTGGTATCAAACTGCTACCCATTGGATATGCTCATTTTTAAGTGTCAATATTTACAGTATACCAAAAATAACATCCTTTGCAACTACTTAAATGTATAACGAATGTCTGAAAATCACTGATAAATAAGCCATCTCAGTTCACGCTTTGTGACATCCTTTTCATCCTTTCTGTCTATTCCAGTAAGATTTCTCCAGGACCCAGCATCTCAACCATTCCCTTCCTTCACCAAATCTTCCCCAAACCCCAAACTTTCAATGACCACTTCCTCTCTTGTAAGGCTTATTGCCTAACTCTTTGAGCACTTGTATGCTAACAGGCACCGTTATTTTTACCTTGTGATTTCTTTTTTCTACTTCCTTAGAATGCAAGCCCACTCATTTCCTTAAGAAGATACAACACTTATCTTGTACCAGGCTTTAAATATATATATATATGTGTGTGTGTAATATATATATATATATATATATGTAAACATAAACTCATTTAATTCTCACGACATCCCTAGGAGAGAGACACTAATACTGTCACCATTTTCAGGCTGACAAAACTGAGGCCAGATTGGTAGAAAACTGCCCAAGGTCAAACAGCTAGTAAGCGGCAGAGCTGGCGTGGGAGCTGGAAAATGGCAGTCATTTTGACTCTGGAGTCTGCTCTGAACTCTTCACCATGACACTTCCCCTTTGTTTCCCATCCTATGCCCCTCATCTGAGTTCAGTGCAACACACACATGTGGATGAATGCTATTTCCCTACTACGAAGCTGTGACTTTGCAGAGCAGCTGATGTCAACAGCTGCAAGATAACCTCTGAGTTCTGAATTTCTGTAACCAACTGCACTTAGAGTCCCTTAAAATAACCTCTTCCATGCCTGTAGGGAATAATCAGGTATGACACATGGCTATTTATTTCAATTTTTAAAAGTTCCAATTAACAGGAAAAAAGCCTTACCAGTCAATTGCATAGTTATGATATTCCAAAAATGTTTTAATTACTAAGTCTGCTTAACCATAACTTACTTAATGCTTTTTACTCTTAAATCAAACTAAATATGGAACATAGTCCTGGAAAAAATGAGGTTGATTGCAAACGATTTTAATCCTCATGAATATTTTTATGGATATAGAAATGACTTCAGTGAAGCACTGAAGTCTTGTTTACAAGAAGGGAATGGGGACGGGGTGGGTACTCCAGAGATTGAAGCCCCAGTTCAAGAATGCTTATAAAATGAATTCAGAAGGATGGAGTCAAACACGGGGGTTTCATGCAATACTAAGTTTTGTGAAGACACTTTGATGGCTATACCTAATTGAACATCTAGTCTTCTTATAGAATAAGAAACTGAGCCCCTAAGAAATTAAAGGAAAAACTCAAGATCACTCTAGTTTGCCTAGAGGGTAAACTAAGGATTCAGATCTCTAATTCCCAGTGTAATTCTCTTATATGTTTAACTAGATGAAGTTCACTTTGACTCCCTAAAAGTTAAGGGTCATGTCATAAATCCAAATTGGTTTATATATTCAAAATTACTCAGAGAAAAACTATGCAATCTCTCTTTGATTGCTAAATATGCCCATGCAAGAAAATTATTCAGTCATTTTGGCCAAAGAAAGTCTTTTTCTTCCATACTTTTTGATGGCAGTTCATTACATTTTACCTCCAGGCTACTTGTTTCCTTTCAGCAAGACCAATTACATACGATACTTGTATAATATCTTGGTAGAAAGGAGGGCAAAAGTATTGCATTTAAGATATTTTTCCTAAGGGTTGAAACATGGTTTACACACACATACTCACAAACATCTACCTAGGAAAACAAAGTCCTGGGTTAAAAACAAACACACACACACATACAAACAAACCAACAACAAACCTGAAGGTACAGATTGTAACAGATCTGGAACCAGCGAAAATGCACACGAACAATGATAACCCAGAGCAATCTAATTCTTCAAAGTAACTCTTGATGTCAGAAAACTAGGGCACCAAAGTCTAGTAATTACAGCTCTGAAGGCAAATGAAGGCACAGCTACTAAATATCACTTACAGATCATTATGTCACTGCAAGTATGTACTTACGTGAAGATGCGATATCAAATATAACACAAGGGGATACAGGGACTTCTGTATGTATTATATTCAATCTTCTAATTCAAGATTAATGAAAAAAGTTAAAGTAGCCTTTGTGATAACACTTAAAGCTTCAATTTTATGAAAGATGATTATACTTCAAGAAAAATTAATCCCACTTCCCTTACCTTTTCCCCCATAAAAATGTTATTTTCTACAAATGAAATAAACTTGAAGAATACTTAAAATAGTTCTATAAAGGACATTTCATTAAAGTATGGGGTGCTAAAGAAATGGACTTCTTAATTTAACCTGACACAATGAAAAGGGTTTTATTTCACTAGAAATCTCTGAAATCGCACTGATCTTGTAGAGCTTTTAAAGTTAATGAAAACCAGATTTCCTCTAATTTAATATTTCTAGAAACCTTTTGAATATGATGTCTGAAGCATAATATAAAGAAAAACAATGTTTTTTTAAAAATGGCTTAAATGGTGTTGAGAGAGAGAGAGAGACTTTAAACTGCACTTCTTAACGTTTTCAGAATTTGAGAGAAGGCAAAGAGGGAAATTAAGTTATATACCAAACCAAGAACAAAACCAAAAGTGGGTTGAACAGAGGTCTCTCAACTCAGTTTGTTAAAATAGTGATTAGGTTAGCTAATTTGGGAAGTGTTGCTTGATTTTTGTCCTTGATTTTGTTTTTCCCAAAGCTTAATTTGGGGACAAAAGTCACTGTAGGGACAAAAGGGTAAAAGAGCAACTAAAATAGAGATTAAGGAATTTAAGGGTATTTTGTCAGATTTGCATTACTTTCGTTTTTTAGAAGAATGCTTCAAGTAAACTGAATTTGAAAGGTTTAATGTAATTGAAAGGTTTAATATAGAAACTTGATAAAGACAGATAATCTGTAATATTAACTCATTTTCTGTTTCTTTATCCTTGTTGCTGAGAGATAAAATCTTTTGTATAATTAGCTAGGTTAGTAACCTAATACAATTACAGTATGTAATCATAAAATATTAATAGTCCTTCTTTCCCAACCCTCATTTCTTTCTGGATTATAAATTTAGTACTAACAACAATTAAAGAACAGTTGTTTTATTATTTTAAGAAATACTAAATTAAAGTGAATTCTACAAAAAACATGAAAGTTGGCTGAAATTTTCCTTGTATTTACGACAAGATGAAAAGTCACATTTTTTGACTTTGCATTTTGATCTATCATCCAGAACCCTGGTTTACATGAGGCCAAAATTTAGAATTGAAGTTCTTTCAAGTATTTCTTAGCACAGATGCTCTTTCAAGTATTTCTTAGTACGATGCTTTGGTGTGGTATAACCAAATCCCTGAGGACTGATTACTCTTTCAGGTAGTTCGAACACCTATAGATTCACACACCCTGAAGACTTCACATCTCTACCATAGGCCTTGATTAGTGATTTCATTAAAACTCCAATGAGGGAGTGGGTGTAGCTCAGTGGTTGAACACCTGCTTTGCATATCAAGGTCCTGCATTCAATCCCCAGTACCTCCTAAAACAAAAACAAAAAACTCCCATGAACCAGTGTCCAGACAACCTGAGCCCTCAGGCAATGGTGTGCGAAATAAAAAAATAGATGGAGGCAGGCCATGAAGGCTCTCTCTTCACAACTGGGCATATATTTTAGGGCAGGGAGATCGACTGGGAGGGGCTCAAATATAGTATCATATGGAAGAAAGTCTTTTGGGAAATTCTGGTATCTCCATCTCCTAGCAACTACTTTCATTTTGAAAAATTAACTGTACTGGAAGAAAAAGGAAACATGTACTTGGAATGGTTTTATATGTGCTGGTTTCAAATTCAATCCAAATACAGTAAAACTCATATGGAAAGCACTCTAGCTTTGCTTTATACTTATTTACCATTTCCTACAACTTCTGAAGCTTTCTGCTTTCAAGCTACAAAAATCTAAAACAAGGGAAAACATGATCCAGCCCGACTTATCCACTGAGAAATCCAGAGTCAATCTGAGGTTTGCATTTTTATTTTTTTATTATGCTAATACTCTAAGTGCCCTATTCAGAACAACCTCTATTTTCTTAACTGACTGATCAAACTTTATTTTTTAAATACCTCAATTACCTAGAGGTCAGACTTCTGGAGATTTCAAGCACTAGAACATACTTTGACATTTTAAAATATTTTTCTAGCAATGGGCAGGCCATGAGCTCTAGGCAACAATGAAAAACAGGTGAGGACTAAAGATTTCATTGGTCGCTCAAGGTGCCAGGACTGGTCGGTTTGGTGATAAGAAAGAGAGAAGCATCAGCCCAAAAGGTGATGCCCCTAAAAGCTAAGCCTCTGCACCAGAACACCAAGGAAAAGAGAAACAACTTAGAAGGAAAAGAAAAGGAAAAACTAAAGTGGAGAAAGGGGCAGAGATTAGAAACAGGGACATGTTATAGTAGAGAAAAGCGAGGATAAAGAGAGTCAGTACTGCCTGCTTGGAGGTCCGGGAGCCAATTAAATCTCAGTGATCCCTGGTGCTGCTAAAGGGCTATTAGACAGTCATTTCGTTCTGAGGAACTCATGTTTGGTGGAGTAGGTAAACAGGCAAGCCAGAGCCAATGTCCACGACAAACCACTGAGGTATAACGGCAGGCTCAGGCTCAGCTATGGTCACCAGCAGCAGAAGAGGGCCATCTACTTTACAGAAACCATCCTGTGATATAAGATCCAGAGGCCCTGGGTGATCCAATGAAAACTCAGAAGATGCACTGAAGGTGACAGGAACAACAAAACAGAAACAAGAGCAAAAGCAATGACCAAATAAACTTGACTGAGCAATGAGAATTTTTGGAATTAGTTGCTTCAACACTTATTCTGAGATACAGACTCTCGCTAAGTATAACCTATGGAAAACAATGGCATACCAAGCTTGAGGACACAGGTGTGTGCCAAAGTTTGTGCCCTGCTGTAGCCAAGGAAGAACTTTTCCATTAAGAAACAATGGAGTTAAACAAAATTAAAAATAGATAAGTGCATCATATGTGTGATATCGCTGTTTTCTACCCATAAAAACGAAACATTTGGTGATAACTGAAAAATGTAATTTTAGAGCTCTTAGGGTATTAAACAATTGCTTGATCAAGGATACAAGTGCATGGTCAAAAACACTGTTTCTGAGTTACCAGAAGTTTTGGGAGACTTAATAAATAAGATTACTTAAGAAGTACAGGCCTTCCTGCAGGTAGCAAAGTGACTGCTGATAACTGCAGAAGTCACACTTAGGACCCACAGTTAGTGTCTAGTATTATTTTTATCACCTTCCACATGACTTTCTATGTCCTGATTCAACCTATGAATGAATCATGGGTTATTTTGAAGGCATATAGTATTATTACCTAGGAATTTGCATGAGAAAGTTTGTCCGCAGTTGAAATTCTAATGAAAAGCAAACACTAATAAAATTTGAAGTTAAAAAATGTTAAATAAAATCAAAATTAAATTTAGATCCCAAAATTATAAAATTGAACTTAACCTACTGAAGAAATTCCTTTATTCAGAGCATAGTAATTATTTTGCTTCCTATAACACCTAAAAAGTTATCAGTGCCTGTCCATATATTTTATCATTAGTTTATGAAATGCTTTATTTTCTACCTGTATGAACATTTAGGGAAAAAACATTTTTCCTTCTCTAATTTTTTCAGCTTAGCTATAACAGCAAAGACAAATTTAAAGTGGCATTTTTATGAGGTCCTTTTCTGGCAAATGGCCTGGCTACTAGGGTTAAATTTGTGGTTGGAAAAGTACTTCATTCTAAAAACACAGAATTAAAATATCAACCAACACAAATGTGTGATTTTGAATGTTTGGGAACCTATGGAGGAATGTGTTCCCTTGCCCAGGGTTAAATTCGTAAAGGGATCAAAACCCAATTTCCTATCACTTTGGTTAATAAAAATGTTACTCAATACTGTTCTAACAGCAACAAGCAACTATCTGGTTTTATACTCTATTAAGTAAAGAGGTGTGTGTGCCAACAAAGCAAGTTAGAATATTTTACTATCAAAGTTAAATTCCAGTGATACAGGCTACTACAACGCATTCTATATTCAAGGTAGGCTGTGTGTGTGTGTGTGTGTGTGTGTACACATGCACGCCACATATGCATATGTCACAACCAGTCAGTGGTCCACACTAATGGAAAGCCATATTTGATATAATTTCTATTTCATAAAAGCAAAAACACTACATTGATTTTTAATCTTAGGGATAGAATCTCTAGTTAATAACCTTATATCTAAGACAAATAATTACAGTGACAGGAGGCATACATAGGAAAAGAACATATTTATGCAGGGAGCTAAATGTTTTACCATTTTTTTAATTACTGAAGAGTAAACATCATATCTTAAATCATACTAAAATTATGATGTCAAGTTTAGAAAAATTAGTATATCATCTCCAAAAACCAAATACTAATTCATTAAAAATGACACAATTAAGAAAAGCAGGAATTCACACACGTTTCACAGCTATGTTTGTCTTCTTACCCTGTACATTATACAGTCGCACAGTATGTGTAACACGGCCATAAAAGGAAGTCACTTCGGAATAAATCCTTCCACGTGTCACTCTGACAAAGACCACTGTGTAAACACAAGGCTGAGAAGAAAATGACAGTTTTAAGAAAAACATTTTGGCTTCTATAAACTTTTCCAAGAAATGCTTATTATAGTTTTCAAAATGGCATATACATATGACCTGATATCTGCTATTTTAAATGAGAACCAAACCTTACAAGATATCAGAATGTACACATGTAAAAAACTGAATATATCATTATTTATTATTTTTTAAATTGTTGAAAATAGAAAATAAAAATGTATACAACCCGATTGGCCTAGATGGTCTATAAGTATTCCTCCCAGCTAAAAACTTTCTAATTAGAATCCTTCAATATTAGCCATGTAGTTATTTGGCTCATTCTACAGGTGCAAACATTTATTATAGCTACAGCCCTCTATTATCCAGGGGCCAGGCCAAGTGGGCAGGATGACCACAGATTCATCTCTAACCAAAGGAAAGCAAGATTCAGAAGCATAATTTAATCACAGGTTTACTAAGCTATAGAACTTACTGCCCTGCTACTTTAAAGAATTTGCTAAATTATAAAGCAAAATTACAAACTTGAAAAGATTACTTGGAAGCCACTTGCTTAACTTTCATTAGTTAGCATCTGAATTCAAGAAAATATGAGAATAAAACACACAACTTATGTGACATGGGAGCAAACTTAAAGCATTTATGAAGAATTTATTTCCTTAAGTATTAGAAGCCTTAGAGAGCTCAGCAATGGCATAAAAAGGTTAGGTTTGCAAGGAGGACTATTTAAGTAGCATAATATTTTCAGAATTGTGTTTTTTTCTTCCAAATTTACCTCTTTGGCTAGAGAAAAACATTCTGAAATTAAAATAATGCTTTATAGTTTACAAGTACTTGTACCTAATGACTGCATAGCAAGAAAGTGAGTGAGCAGGATGAGAGCTGGGAACCCTTATTCCTGGGCCTCTGCCTTTCACCAATGCATCCGACTGCCTCTTTCAGTGACGTTCTCTTTGTAAATTTCTAATAAGTCTCTCTATTGTTCTGATGTTAGAGCTGCTCAAAGATAAAGTAGCCTTAAATAAATTAGCCACTACTGTCCATGTATAAAATTCCATAGCATAGCTATTTTTTTAAAAAAAAGTCTAAGAACAACCAATCAAAACAAAATAGTTGTCCAATTACAAAAATTGCTAAGGAAGAAACACTAACACAGTTTATACTTAGGATCCACTGCCTATCCTGGAATACCTACCATGAGCTAGGGTTTGCCTTTAACTCCTCACTGATTTACAAAAACAAACACAAACACAAACACAAAACTAGAGTCTTTAGTGTGGTCTACACAATTGCTTACAATTTGATATTTGAAAATTTTGTTAGCAATTTTGCCTAAATTGCAGAACACCAGTAAGTTTTTCAGGATGTACACCTCTACACAACAAAACAACAAGGTGAATATTAAACTGGATCTTCACGTAGGAAGGCCTATATGAATATAAAAGTAAAGGAAGGGACTCTGAAAAAAGAAAGATAGATAAATGTACAAAAAATTCAACCCCCGGAAGTGAATGTGGCTCAAGCAGTTGAGTGCCTGCTTCTACATGGGAGATCCCTGGTTTGGTTCCCAGTGCCTCCTAAAACCAAAGACAAACAACCAGCAAACAAACGAAAAACTCAACTCCTGGGAGCCAAAGGGGATCAGTGGTTGAGTGCTGGCTTCCCACTTACGAGTCCCAGGTTCATTCCCTGGCCAAAGTATATAAAAAAAAAAAAAAAAAAAAGTTCAACCTCACTAGTAATCACACCAAAAAAATCTTAACTGTAAAATATTTTTCACTTATTATGATTGGTAAAGCTCTTAATATGACTAATACTCAGTGCTCAGAAGGGTATTATAGAGAGCTACTCTCAAAACGGGGTGGTGGGAGTGGAAATTTATGTAGTCTTTCTGGAGCGAAGATAAATAGTATGCATCAAAAGTCTTAAAAGGCTTTGTACGAGGATGCAAAATGACTCTTCTAGAAAGTTATTCTCAGGAAAAATGAGAGCTGCTTAAAAAATAATGCTACAAAGAATGCTTACGAGATATCACCTGCAGAGCTTTTAAAACTCCCAATGCCCGGGATGTACACCAGACCAATAAAATCAAACTCTTTGGGAAAAAAAAAAAAAAA
>JAQZBX010028323.1:0-28206 GCA_029593785.1 Cabassous unicinctus | reverse complement strand
GAGTACAGGTGCAGTGACTAGTGAAGGAGGATGGACCGTTGACAGGCCTTCGATATTTATGAGTGTACTTATGAACCTTTTCTTCTGAAATTGTAACTTAGCCTAGTATTATATAGTGCATAAGTTTTACCTCCTGAGAGGCTCCCTGTTCCTCAAATATGGTCTCTCTCTAAGCCAAACTCAGCATATAATGCATTACTTTCCCCCCAGCATGGGACATGACTCCCAGGTATGAGCTGCCCTGGCACTGAGGGATTACTACCAAACACCAACTAGCAATGCAAATGGAAGATGTTGACCAAAAGCAGGAAAGGGTAAAGACAAATGAGTTTATATGGCTAAGAGACTTCAAGTCAGTGGGGAGGTCATTCCAGAGGTTACAATTATGCACATCTCAGCAGGATCTCACTGACTGCCAAAGCAAATATTGCTTCAAAGAGTGGAGACATCCAGATGCTATAGGCAAGGCAGACAGCTCAGGAGTTTGTGCCCTGCCAGTGGGCTCTAGTTGGGAATATATTCTCCCCATTGTGACAGAGTTGGACTCAGTTTTGATTTCCATACATGTGGCTCCTCTGCCCCTTCTATTTGAACCTATAGTTAGTGCTAGAGTTGATAGTATATGTCCAAGAGATTTAAATCTTTAGGTTGTCCATGTGCCAGCTGGACCCTGAATATCAACAGAGTGCAATGCCTACTCTCCAGTTCATTGGGCTCACCCAGGACAACTAACAAGGTGGTGGTGATGGACAATGACCATCCCAAGGAACAGAGAGAATCTGCAACTGCAGCAAGATACTCCCATCCATCTGCCCCATGGGACCTAATCCCCCTCTCAGTTAGAGGTGGAGTGGGCATCACCATCCCAGAATCCTCAGGATTGGGGAATGAACGATGGACTGAAATGGACTTACTGGTATTCTACTATAGACTTATTGTCATTCTAGCAATGGAAGGACTTTAGTCATTGATGTGGAGGCAATGGCCACTGGAGATTCTGAGGGGAGGGTGTGGGAAAAACAGGTGTAATATGGGAACATTTTGGGGACTTTGGAATTGTCCTTAATGACATTGTAATGACAGATACAAGCTATTATATATCTTGTCATAACTTACAAAAATGTGTGGGAGAGAGTGTAAACTATATGTAAACTATAATCCACACTTCGTGACAATGCTTCAGAAATGTGTTCCTCAGTTCTAACAAATGTACCACACTAATAAAGGGTGTTGTTAACGTGGGAAAATTTGGGAGGGGTTGGGAGTGGGGCATATGGGAAACCCCTATATTTTTTATTTAACATTTATGTAATCTAAGTATCTTAAAAAATAAAAAGTGTATTTTTTTAAAAAGACAGGAAAACTTCATGCAAAATATGAATTTCAGTGATATTGCATATATAAGACTGTTTTTATAAAATATAAAGACAAACATACTAGAGAGAAGGAAAAAGAATTGCATCTATGTACGGAATGGAAAGTATAGAGAGATTAAGAGATGATAAGTTCTGTTTCTTTGGTTTTTTTTGTTTATTGTTATTATTATTGGAATAATGAAAGTGCTCTAAGAATGATTGAAGCGATGAATGCACAAATATGTGATTACATGAAATATTGTATACTTTGGATGGATTTATGTTTTATTAATATATATCAATAAAATTCATTTGTTAAAAAAATAAAAAATCTTTTGATCAAGATGCTTTTTATCTGTGATAAGTAAGAATCAATGTTAAATCTTGATGGAGGACTCTTAATAAGTAGGAAATCAAACAATAAAAGTTGCTTCTTAGGATGGATGGCCTCTCTTGGCTCTGATAAATGACTCTTTGTGAATTTGGCCCAGGTGTCTGTGTTTTTCTGTGTTGCTGAGTGTGATTTCTCTATGATTTAGTTTGGTTAATTTTGTTAAAGTGTGTGTCTGTGAGTTTGTTTTTTGTTAGAGATTGGGCAAGTATTGGTAGCCTTAGGCTGGGGCTTCAGAGTAGGATTGTGGATCTCTGAGGTAACATCTCAGATTGACATGAGGTCCAGGCCCAGTGAACTCACGCCCTCCCTACTCACCTACACACACATGCACGCACAAACACCCAGGAAACTCATCAAGCTGCGTGCTCTTCTTCAGGCCCAAAAATGGCCAAAATCATCTGGGCATATATAGAACCTACTCTCAAATGTTTAAAACCCAGATTTTTTTAAAAAAAAGAGTAATACAGTAAAGGTGGTAAACTTAAAATTTGGTGGATCTGAGTATCTTTGTGTGTGGTGTGTTGGTGTTCTCTCTATGGGTTTTATATTGTCTTTGCAACTATATTTTTAAAGTTCAAAGTATTTCAAAATAAAAAGTTAAAAAAGGAACTTCAGGGCACACCTGTCTTGGGGTCACCAAATGCACTACTGGAAGGACCATCTCAAGAACACCTTCATGCTCGCTAACAGCTCAGATAGACCCGGGATCCCCAAGCTTCCCCTCAGGCGGCCCCAACCCAAGGGGCCTCTTCCACAGAGGGCCTGGGAGCCATCACCACCCAGCAGTAAGGAGCACACACAGCACCCAGACCTTGGTGTCTGGGCACAATTCTCCAGTGACAGGAATCAGGGCTCCTTGGAGAAATGACTGATTCCAGGGCTGCAGCAGGAAATGTGAAACAAGATTTTACAGCATCTTATTGCTAGAAATAAAGGAAGGGCTCAAAAAGCAAGGAAATCCATCAAAAGGACAAAGAAATCAGCTTACAGGGACCCCACTGGCCAAATCAAGACAATTGGACCAATAGAATCAGTAATAAGATCCACAGATTATAACATATTGAATTCAATAGGAAAGCATAAGTCCATATTGAAATAAACACATAGATACATACATACAAACACACATACATGTGAACAGTATGATGATGGAGGGGATATTTACATAGTTTCAAAGAAGTCTTGCCCCCCAAATACTTATGCAATGAAGAAAAGAGTAACTATATGTAGTAGTTTGATATTATTTATGAATTCACAGATGTCACCTGCCATCTTGCATCAATATGTGGCAACAGAGTTTGGTGAGAAAGCAGCCTTGTGCTGGACTCTTTAGGGCATTGTAAGTGTAAGCTTTTACTCCAAACAAACACCCTTTATAAAAGCCAAGGAATTTCTGGTACTTTGCATCAGCACCCCTTTGGTTGACTAATACACAATATAGTGGAGAAGCTAATCAGGTGATTTGATTAACTATCAATGATGGAACAATTGAAATCAGGAGCCACCTTCCAGGATGCCAGGAGAACCTGGCATCACTTCTGTGATATTCCTCTGAATATTCACATATTCAGATGCACAACATCAGGCACACAAATAGGGGGACACTCTACAGCATCACTGACCACCAATAATCAAAATGTCAGGCTCATGAAAGTCAAGGGAACCGGAACTGGATGAGCCTGAAGTTTATTCATACTCATCAAATAAAGCCAACATGTGATAGTGGACTGGCTACTTTTGCTATCAGGGAACATTATTGGGACAACTGATTAAACATTAATGGAAAGTAATGATTAGATGGCAATAATGTTTCAGTGTCTATTCCTGATACCAAGGGTAGTAATATGGCTATGTAGAATGCCTTATTTATAGGAAATGTTCGTATAAGTATTGGGAATGATGGGGTATCAGGTCAATAACTTATTCCCAACTGATTCAGGGAAGAAAAAAGGGTTCTCAGTCTTCTATTTGCAACTTTTCTCAATTTTTGATTATTACAAAACTAATTGAGTGTGTTGGTTTGAAGGTGTATGTACCCCAGAAAAAAAAATCTTCTTAAATTTAATCAATTCCTGTGCATGTCTACACATTGTAAGTAGGACGTTTTGATGAGATTATTTGAGTTAAGCTGTTGCCCACCTCAGTCAGGATGGGTCTTCATCCTACTACTGGAGTCCCTTATAAGCAGAAGAAAATACATAGAAAGAAAAGCCACAGTGAACAAGAAGTTGGACATCTGTGGAACATGGAAGAGAAGGAAAAGATAAGGAGAAGTTGCCATATGCCTTTCCATGTGACAGAGAAGCCAAGAATTTCCAGTGACCTGTCCCAGAATGAGTCTTCTGGGAGAAAGCATTTTCTTGCTGATGTCTTGATTTGGAATTTATTTTAGCCTCAAAACCATAAGCTAATAAATTCCCATTTTAACATGACCCATTTCATGAGCAGCCCAGGAAACTCAAACACTGCATGAATGGTGCTTTTAGGGAATGCAGAATGTGTCACTGAATGAATTGTGCATATATCATTAAAGATATATATGTCCAAAACATGTTCATGCAGAGTTTTGGCGAAGAGAAGTGGGATGTGATTGAGAATGCCTGAGTGATGAGCCTAGGTCTGCAAAATGAGGGAGGGTGGAAGGAAGGTGGGTGAGATATGACAACTCCTGAGCCACCCATGTGAAAGGGTGGGAGGGTAAGAAAAGGGGCTGGAGATGGCACCAACTGCACTGAGGGCTCTGCGCACTCCTTATATCTGTCTCCCAACCTGGGAGAACATCCCAAACCCTTGTTCTATTTGCTGCCTTTGCAGATGCTGCACTGATTCTGCCCCTCCCATGCCATGCCCTTCTCAGTCAAGATTCTCCTGATCCAGCAACCCTCACCCCCTGTGGATACAAAAGCCCACCCTCCTGGCTCTCTCAGCCTTGTTTCCTCCTCCATGCCCAAAAGACCCCACAAGAAGGAAGGTCTGCAGACCAGCTTGGGGACTTCTGGGAGTAGGGTCAGGCTAAGATTTCTATGGATCCACGACTCCCAGCATCAAAAGCTTTGGCTCTAAATATTCTCTAGTCCAGCCCAGACAGGTGAGCATGTGGGCAGGTGAGCAGAGACCCAGGCACAGCATCAAGACAAGCTTAGAATCCTGAGTCCAACCCTGAGGTTCTCAGGACTGACCCAGAAATTCCCCTTACAGGAATTCATCCAGAGGAAATAATCAATTAAAGGGAAAAGGCAGAGATATTCTCCAAACATTGCTCATAAATGTGGACCCATTTAAATGCCCAACAGTATGGGACCGACACTTCAATTAACACACACCCACATCAGGCAATGCCAGCCACGGATTAAAAGGTCCGCCTTAATCTCTAAACTTTGACATGAAGAGATGTCAGGATATAAAGTTAATTGGATTAAACAGAGAATTCAAAGCATTAGACTTTAATTGAATAGAATATTTGTTTACAAGCACAATGAATTACAACCTGCAGTGCAAATCTACCATATTTCATCCTGCGTGGGTCATCTCCACCCAGGTTTGCCTCTCAAGACTTTAGGGAGAAACCCCTGTGAACACAGAAATGGTAGGACATGGCTGATGGCCCACTCCCCAAGGTAGCTGCGTGGGAAGTTGTACCTTGTGCCATGGGCAGGTGGAACATCCTCTGCTCACTAGAAAGGCCTGAAGCAGACAGAAATTGTCCCAGGAGCTGGATTCTTTGATCTATTACTGACTGAGCAGGAAGACACCTCCTTGGACGCCTGATATTGTGAACATTTCTCAGTTTCTCCACTATAGAAAGCAACTAATTAAACTATTTAAATATGGAAGTGGTCTAAAGGAGCCCTCAGAGCTACTCAGGGGACCCTCCCCAGAGAACTCTGGAGACTTCCTTCTTTAATTCGGGATAACACTCTGTAACTCCTCATCGTGAACAGCTAGCCAATGACCTTCATTACTCCTGGGGTGCTCCCTTTTGGTGAAGGAAAGCTCATCCCAGATGCCCCATGAAAACTCAAAGAGCATCTGTAATCCCCAGAAGACATCGTTGGGGGCCTGACCATTAAGCCACTGTTCATGGAAACCAAACACAGTGCTACCATCTGCAGCCAGGCTTTAGGACCCTCCTTGCTAATTTCCCGACCTTGGTTGAACCCCAGCTACTTCAAGTCCTGAGCTCAGGCATGACTTCCCTGTGGCATGCAATTCCCACCTCCTCTTCCCACTCCTGTCCCTTGGTCCTCTCCTCCAGCTATTTCATCTTTGCTCAAGTCATTCACTCCAAATGCATTAGCCGAACCCCTCTGTCCCTCCCCAGTAGACACCAGGTGGTAGGAAGGAAAAGACTAAGCCTGGCTGGAGAGTAGGTGCTGACTCAGACATGGGGGTGGGGAAGGAGGACAAGACCTGTACCATTTCCAGGGGCCTGGAAAAGAGATGGAGTTTCAAGAGAGACTCTCTCCAAAGAGCCCAGGGAAACCTAGGAATCAACAGTCACCAGTGAGTGTCCAGATGATTGATAACCTTCAGGAACATAGCTCTGTGCCTTCAGAGGTACTGGTGGGAGGGCAACAATGGCAAACAGTATGCTAGAGATGCTGAGTATTACACACAAAGAATGGGGGCAGTTTGACATATGGGGGCACACAAGGCAACTTTAGATAGAGTGTCAACAGGGGCTCCTCAAAAAGGGGTCCTGTGGGCAGATATGGGAAAGAAGTGGAGATCCCAAGGTCGGAGCCTACCTGAGGTGTGACAGGAAAGAAGAGGCCATGAGGACCCACTCAGGGTGGGTGGGACAGAGGGGAAGGAGGAAACAGGTGCAGCTACGTGGTCAGGTCTGGCAACTGCCACACAATCCCACCATTCCACTTCTAGGCTTTTACCCAAGAAATGAAAGTAAACATGCTGATAACACTAAGTATGTTCCTCAAGGTCACAGCAGCTTTATCTGCAAGGACCCAAAACTGGAACCAACCCAGATGCCCATCAATGGGGAAAATTGTCAACAAACTGTGGCCTCACCGCACCATGGAATCCTACACAGTAATAAAGAAGTCGACTTCAAATAGTTATGAAGAGTTAAAGAAGGCAGACCAAAAGGGAGAGAGAGAGAGAGAGAGAGAGAGAGAGAGAGAGAGAGAGAGAGAGATGCTATCAAGCTATACAATTCCATTCACATGAAATTCTAGAAAGTGCAAGTGAATTCATAGTGATAGAAAGTGCATTGGCGGGTGGTCTCTGGGGATGGGGACAGAAGAAGGAGGGGAGATGGCAAATGGGCAGGTGGGAACTCTGGGGGAGGTGGATGTTTTCCTTACCTTCAGCTTGGCTTCATAGGTGGATACACATGTCAACACATCAAACCATAACAAGTGCAGCATCTAAACCTGTCCAGTTTATAGTGTGTCAGTTATGCCCCAATGAAGCTGATTTTAAACAGAAGGAAACAAGCTCCTCAGGTTGGAATGAGGGTGGGGCCTCTTTGTAGACTGAGCAGCAAGAGAAGAGATGAAATAACCATGTGGGGGTGTGTGTGGCAGAGTACATGTATGAAAAGGTATGAAGGGGTACATGGGGACGCAGGGCCCAGAAAGGCTCATAGTGACAAGAGTGAGGGTGAATGCAGGCCATGTGGTCCCGCCTGTCTTACAATGTGGTTGTTTTTATCAAGAGTGCTTATGATTTGGGGACTACTCTCTCCCTCTCTCTCATGTCCCCTGTTAATTCTGCCCTCCCTGGGCTCTGCCCAGTTATCCAGGACTTTGATCTCCACAGACCACCTTGACATTTTCAGCCCTCAGTGCCCCTCTCCTCTCTCTCTCCTGTCTCCTGCCATGACCCAGGCAGCTTTGAATATCTTCTCACCATTTCTGACACCATCAACAGCAAACTCTCACCTGGAATGTGCAAGATCATTCCAAGCACTTTCAAACCAAAACTTGGAATATAAATCAGGATGTTGTGCTCCTTAGAAACTCTGGTGGCTCTCTGTCTGGAGCAAAGAATGTGCCAGAGAGAAGCTTCAGGGGTCCAGAGTGATCACAGAAAAGAGGAAACCCTTGAGCTTGGGCCTATTCAGATACCTCAGAAACAGAGGCCACAGGATGGAGTGCCCCTGTCTGCTCTAATTTTGAGGGGTGTTCTTTGAGTTGAAAATTCTCTCTTATGTTGATGCAGCTGGTAAAACTTTATCATTTCTGAAAATCCACAAGTAATGGGCTCATCTGCCTGGTCTGTGGATTGGTCACTGTCCTCTCAGGCCCTCACTCCCCAACTCTGTGGCCTGTAGAGTCATTGGAGCTCCAGGGCTTTGCATGGATTACCTTTGGAGGAGGATGAATTCTTGAGACTGCAGTGGGGTCTGTGTCACCAGGTAGCCTCCCACCTGCAGGTCTGCTAGTCCACTGTTGGAGCCTGGGCCCCGCTCCAGAAAGGTGCTCGAGGGGATCCCCCAGGGCAGTTCAGTGAATCCTGCACACAAAGGCATTGAAAAACCCACTGCCAGGAGGAAGGAGCACAGCCCCCTGAGGACCTAACTTGTACCTGAAAGCAGAGAAGCAGGAAACAACATGGACATGGGGGGTGCATGGCCACAGAAACCAGCCACACCCCTGGCCTGCGCCTCAGCATCTCTGAGAAAGCCTCAGTCACACAGCATTCTCCACTGCCTTTCTGCTCTCTTGGTCTTTGCTTCCAGAGACCAAAACAAAGTCGGATTATGCTGACTACAAATTTTGCTTTTTCCTATGTGTGATTAGGGAAAATTCTAGGCCTCAGGCCAGTCACTGGTTCTAGTGAATAAACATCAGATTATTCACCCCACCCTCATCAACCATAAGGAATGTGCAGCTCGGGACATTATGGGCTTCCTTTGTGGCTGGTTCCTCAGGTGCCTAGGCCATTCGCCCTTTGCCCTTCTAATTTTACCTGTGACTTGTATTCTATCCTTTGTCTTTTCCCTTGTACCTTAGGTTTTTCCTCGATATCACTTAGATGTAAGGTGTGACTACCTCATCCTACCTTCAACTTTCACTCTACTTAACAGGTTTTGGAGAGTAACTTTCATTCCTAAAGACAAGTGACAATGAAATTGAATAAGCTCTGGTTGGACAGAAACTTAGGAGAGAAGCCAGTAGAAAATCTAGGTTCATTTCTGCACTGAGTCTACTAGGTTGTAAGAAAAAGAAAAGCTAGACCAGCTTGGGGGCTTCTGGGATCAGGTGCTTGCTCTGTGGACACGAATAACAGTCAGGGAGAAGGTATATTACATTAGCTGATTTTCTTGTCTTGAACCACTCTTTCATACTTGGGATAAAACCCATGTGATCATTGTGTATAATTCTTTTAATGTTTTGTTGGATTTGATTTGCGAGTATTTTGTTGAAGATTTTTATATCTATATTCATTAGAGATCTTGGTCAGTAATTTTATGTTTTCATAGTATCTTTATCAGCCTTTGGTATTATGGTTATGCTGGCTTCATAAAATGAGTTAGGTAATTTTCCTTCCTCTTCACTTTTTTGGAATAGTTTCAGCAAGGTTGGTATTAATTCTTCCTGGAATGATTGGTTTAATTCACCTGTGAAGCCATGTTCCAGGGCTTTTGTTTTTGGGGAGGTTTTTTATTACTGATTCAATCTCTTCAAATTTTATTGATTTGTTGAGGTCATATATTTCTTCCAGAGACAGTGTAGTTTGTTGTGTGTTTCTAGGAATTTGTATAATTTATTGGTATACAGTTTTTCATATCATCTCCATATGAAATTTTTACTTTCTGAGAAGTCAGTAGTAATAGCCCTCTTCTCGTTTCTGATTTTACCTATTTTCATCTTCTCTCTCTCTTTCTTTTTCAGTCTAGGCAAAGCTTTGGCAATTTTATTGACCTTTTCAAATAACCAACATTTGGTATTGTTGATTCTCTGTATTGTTTTGTTTTCTCAATTTCATTTATTTCTGCTCTAAACTTTCTTGCTTTCCTTCTGCTTGCTTTCAGCTTAGTTTGCTGTTCTTTTTCTAGTTCATCAGGTAAGCAGTTAGGTCTTTGATTTTAGCTCTTTCTTCCTTTTGAATATAGGCATTTAGGACTATAAATTTTCCTACGAACACTACCTTCACTGCCTCCCATAGGTTTTGACATATTGTGTTCTCACATATATTTATCTCAAGATATTTACTGATTTGTCTTGCAATTTCTTTGCCACACAGTTTTTAAGAGTGTGTTTTTTAGCCATCATATATTTGTGAATTTTCCTGTTCTCTGCCTAATATTGACTTCCAGCTTCATTCCATTATGATAAAGTGGTTTGTGTAATTTCAATCTTTTAAAATGTATTGAGACCTGTTTTGTAAAACAACATGTGGTTGTCCTAGAGAATGATCCATGAGCACTTGAGAAGACTGAATATCCTGATGTTTTGAGGTGCAATGATCTGTATATATCTGCTAGTCCTCATCCATTTATCATATTATTCAAGTTCTCTGTTTCCTAATTGATCCTCTGTTTAGTTGCTCTAAAATTGATGAGAGTGTTTTATTGAAGTTTTCAACTATCATTGTGGAGATGTCTATATCTTCCTTCAGTTGCCAGTGTTTCTTCATGTATTTTGGGGCAACCTTGTTAGGTGCATAAATGTTTATGTTTGTTATTTCTTCTTGGTATATTGCCCATTTTGTTAGCATATTATGTCCTTCTTTGCCTTTTATAATAGGTTTGCATTTGAAATCTGCTATGATTTTAGTATACATATCCCAGGACATTTTGGTTATAGTTTGCATGGAACATCTTTTTCCAACTTTCTCTTGCAGCTTATTTGCATACTTGGATCTAAGCTGAGTCTTTTCTACTCAGTATGTAAATAGCTAATATTTTTTATCCATTTTGCCTGTCTGTGTCTTTTGATTGTTGAGTTTAATCCATTAATATTCAATGTTAAGAGTTTAAAAGCAATGCTGCAGCCATTTTAACCTTTGGCTTTCATATGCCATATCTTTTTTTTTTTTCTCTTTCACATTTTTAATTACTCTTACTGATAATCTTCATTTCTTCTACACACTCCTTCAAGCCTCTCTCTTCTATCATTTCCTTTCAGCCTGAAGAATACCTGTTAGTATTTTGTGTAGGTCAGGTCTCTTTTTAACCAATTCTTTCATTTTCTGTTTTTCGGTGAATATTTTTTAAACTCTCCCTCATTTTGAAAGGCAGTTTTGCCAGATAAAAAACTCTTGTCTAGCAGTGTTTCTCTTTCAATATCTTAATGATATCATAACACTGACTTCTAAGCACCATAGTTTCTGATGTGAAATTAGCTCTTAGTTAAATGGGCATGACTTATATGTGATGAGTTGCTTTTCTCTTGCTGCTTCAGAAATCTCTCTTTATCTTTGGCATTTGATATTCTTATTAGTATGTGTCTCGGAGTTGGTGTGTTTCTTCCATTTTGAGTATGATGTGCTTCTTGGGTATGGATATTTTTGTGATTCATAAGGTTTGGGAAATTTTCAGCTGTTATTTCTTTTTTTTTTTCCTGGTTGCTTAGTTTGTTATAATGAGAAAATGGAGAAAATGAACATTTACTGTATGTTTATCATTTTTAGGCTTTTAAAAAAACATTTATAAAAGTGTTATGTTATATATGTTCTCTCATTCTTTTTTAATTTAATTTTTTTATTTTTAAAAAAGATGTTTAGATTATAAAAACGTCACATAAAAAATATAGGAAGTTCCCATATGCTCCATTCCCCACACCTCCCAAATTTTCCCACATTAACAACATCCTTCATTGGTGAGGTACATTCACTGCAATTGATTAACACATTTTGGAGAATTGCCACTAAACATGGGTTAAAGTTTATATTATAGTTTACACTCTCTGCCACGCAATTCTGTAGGTTATGACAAGATTTATAATGGCCTGTATTGGTCATTGCAACATCATTCAGGACAATTCCCAAGCCCCCAAAATGCACCTGTATTGCAAGTGTTTTTCCCTCTCCTTGCCCCCAGAACCTCCAGTGGCAACTGCCTCCACATCAATTATTTAATTTCTTGTATTACTAGAATTACAGTAAGTCTGTAGTAGAACACCAGTAAGTCTACTTTAGTCCATAGTTCTTTCCCCAATCCTGAGGATTCTGGGATGTTGATGTCCACTCCAGTTCTTATTGAGAGGGGGCTGTGTTCCCATAGGGCCTGTAGATGGGACTTTCTTGCTTGCAGTTGTAGACGTTCTCAGTTCCTTGGTATGGTAGTTGTCCCTTATCACCTCCATGTTAGTTTTCCTGGGTGAGACCAATGAATTGGAGAGTAGGTGTTGCAACTCCATTGAGATTCAGGGCCCAGCTGGTGCATGGACAGCCCAAAGATTTGAGTCTCTGGAACATACACCTACCAATTCTAGTGCTAATTATAGGTTCAAATAGAAGGACAGAATAGCCATGTGTTGGGAAACCACAATTGAGTCCAACTCTGTCACTCTGGGGAGCATAAATTCCAAAGTGGGGCCCACTGGCAAGACACAAAATTCCTGAGCTATTTGCCCTGGCTATAGTGTATGGATGAGTCCAGAGCCCTCAAGGGCCCCACTATTTGGTGTACCATCTACTGTGGCAGTCAAAGAGATCCTGCTGAGATATGCATAAGCATAACCTCTGAGATGACCTCCTGACTCACTTTGAAGTCTCCTAGCCATATAAACTCTTTTGTCTTTACCTTTTCCTCCTTTTGGTCAAGGTCTTTTTCCAGTTGCATTGCTAGTTGGTGCTTGGTAGTAATCCCTTGGTGCCAGGGAGGCTTATCCCTGGGAGTCATGCCCCATGCTGGGGAGAAGGTAATGTATTAATATGCTGAGTTCAGCTTAGAGAGAGGCCACATTTGAAAAACAAGGAGGCTACTAGAGGCAACTCTTAGGCATCCTATAATACTAGGCTAAGTTTCAATTTCAAGAGTAAAGGTTCATACACACAGTTATCAATATCAAGACCCCATCAGTTCACCATCCTCCTTCACTAGTCATTGCCCCTGTACAAGGGGGATTCTTGCTGATCTATTAGAGAATGTGGCAGAGCTCCCCAGGATGGAAATATTCCTTTGGTTACTGTGTGAATCTCCACCCACCGTGATTAATGCCCCGTGAAAATTTAAACACATTTATATTCCTTATATGTATGTACGGTGAGCTTCCTCCCATTTATCCCCCATCACTGACACCCCACCACAATGATCCTCCCCTGCCACAGCTGTAACCTTTCTGTGATCCAAAACTCCTTCAAAAGTGAAGCCAATAAAATAGCCAAATACAATTAATAAGAAAATGGATGTTGATGATAGTTTTAAAAATAAAAATAAAATACAAAAAAAATTTTTAAATAAAATTAAAAATTAAAATTTGGGATAATAAAAATAATGAAAAAATATTTTTAATAAATTTTAAACAGTTTCCCTTTCATCTCTATAAGATCTGTTGTCCTATATGTAAAGTGACATTGTCTTCCATTTATTCCCCCAGTATCTTGTGTGTGTGTGTTGTTTTTTTTTTTCATTTTGTCCTCAAATATATTTTACATCACCAAAAAGTCACATACTGAATACATGGGACTCCCATATACCCAACATCCTCCCCCTTTTCCCCATTCCCCTATTGTATGTGGATGGTACATTTGTTACAACTGATGTACAAATATTGAAACATAGTTAACAACCATGGTAAATGGTTTACATTATGGTTTACATTTTGGACCATACACTTCTATAAACTTTGATGCAATTCAACATGGTCTGTATCCATCATAGCAAGATCATGCAGAACACTTCCATCTCCCCCAAAATGTCCCTTGTTCCAGCTATTCTGTTCCTCCCTCCCCCTCCCCTCAAGACCCATGACAACCATCAGGATTCACTCTTAGAAGGAAAAATTTCACAGTTACTTGCAACAAAACTTAGGACTTGAAATACTGGTCTGGCTTCCCCTACTAGGCACCGCTCAGACTCTCCAGAGACTCCTGCTCCTCTATTTGAGAACATAGTGGGCCTCACCAGGATGGGAGTCCACCAACTTGCCACTCATTATGTGGGTCTCCACCCACTGGTATAACACACTATGGCAAGAGGAACACTCACACAATTCCTAGAAGACTTCCCCAGGTGTACCTTGCCCTAAATGTTCCCCACATCCAACACCCCAAACCAGCAACCCTCACTTGCTATATTGACAAAAGAGCATTTCAAACATTGTAGCTTCAACCATGTACTCACTAATCTCCAGTGTTCACCTGTTCCTTCCCTCAATCCTCCGCCCAGTTCCAAGGACAGTTAAACCCACCCTCCCCACCACAACCCCTTTAGCACCAGCACCACTTAACCTGAAAGTATCATTACACCACTCTCAAACCCCTTCACTATACAACTACACACTTGCCCCTTATCATAGATTTTGACCATATGGGCCTTGGCTAACAACTTTTTTCTCCCTTTCTATTTCCTTTACACTTATCTTCCAAACTCTAATTCTGTGAGTCTGCTCAATTTGTTTAATTCATATCATTGAGGTCATGTAAAATTTGTCCTTCAGTGCCTAGCTTGCTTCACTCAGCATAAGGTCCTCAAGATTCATCCATGTTATCCCATCTGTTAATACTGTATTCCTTCTTACAGCTAAGTAATATTCTGTTGTATGTATACACTACAATTTGTTTATCCATTCATCTGTTGAAGGGCATTTGGGTTGATTACAAGTTTTGGCAATAGTGAATAATGCCACTATGAACATTGGTGTGTATATATCTGCTTGTGTCTTTCCCTTCAGTTCTTCTGGGTATATACCGAGCAGTAGAATTGCTGGACCATATGGGAGATCTATAGTTAGTTTTCTGAGGAACTACCAAACTGTCTTCCACAGTGGCTGCACCATTCTACATTCCCACCAGCAGTGGATGAGGGTTCCCATTCCTCGACATCCTCTCCAACACTTGTAGTCCTCTGTTTTTTTAATAGCAGCCAGTCTAATAGGTGTAAGATGATATCTCATTGCAGTTTTGATTTGCATTTCCCTAATAGCTAATGGTGTTGAGCATCTTTTCATGTGCTTTTTAGCCATTTGTATTTCTTCTTTGGAGAAGTGTTTATTCAAATCCCTTGCCCATTTTTCAAATGGGTTGTTTGTCTTTTTATTTTTGAGGTGTAGGATTTCTTTATATATGCTGGATATTAGGCCCCTATCAGATATATGTTTACCAAATATTTCCTCCCATTGAGTGGGCTGCCTTTTCACTTTCTTGACAAACTCCTTTGAGGTGCAAAAGTTTAAATTTTGAGGAGTCTTGTTTATCTATTTTTTCTTTCATTGCTCATGTTTTGAGTTTAAAGTTCATGAAACCATTTCCTAATACAAGATCCTGTAGATGCTTCCCTATATTATCTTCCAAGGTCTTTATGGCCTTGGCTTTTATATTTAAATCTTTGGTACAACTTGAGTTAATTTTGGTATAAGGTGTGAGATGGTGTTCCTCTCTCATTCTTTTGGATATAGATATCCAGTTCTCCAAGCACCATTTGTTGAAAAGACCATTCTCTCCTAGTAGAATGGCCTTGGTGGCCTTGTTGAATATCAGTTGACTGTATATGCAAAGATCTATATCAGAACGCTCAGTTCAGTTGCATTGGTCAGTTGTCTATCCTTGTGCCAATACCATGAGTTTTGACCACTATGGCTTTGTAGTATGTTTTAAAGTCAGGTAGTGTGATTCCTCCAATTTCAGTTTTCTTTTTCAATATGTCTTTGGCTATTGTGTGCCTCTTGCCCTTCCAAATAAATTTCATAGTTTTTCCAATTCAGTAAAAAATGCTGTGTTTATTTTTATTGGGATTGTGTTAAATCTGTAGATCAGTTTGGGTAGAATAGATGTCTTAATTATGTTTAGTCTTCCTATCTATGAACAGGGATTATTCTTCCATTTATTTAAGCCTTCCTTTTTTTTCTTTTAACAGTGTTGTGTAGTTTTCTGCATATAAGTCATTTACATGTTTAGTTCTCTTTATTCCTAGGTATTTTATTTTTTTAGTTGCTATTGTAAATGGAATTTTTTTTCTTGATTTCCTCCTAAGATTGCTTATTATTGGTGTACAGAAATACTACTCATTTTTGCACATTGATCTTATATCCTGTGACTTTATGGAACTCATTTATATGCTCTAGAAATGTTGTAGATTTCTCAGGGCTTTCGATGTACAGGATCACGTCATCCGAAAGTAGTGAAATTTTTACTTCTTCCTTTCCAATTTGGATGCCTTTTCTATCTTTTTCTTGTCTAAGTGCTCAAGCCAGTATTTCTAACACTATGTTAAATAGAAGCAGTGAAAGTGGGCATCCTTGTCTTGTTTCTGATCTGAGAGGGAAAGTTTTTAGGATTTCACCATTGAATATGATGTTTTTCATATTTACCCTTTATTATGTTGAGGAACTTTCAGGGTTGGTGTTAGTTCTTTTCAGAATGTTTGGTAGAACTCACCTCTGAATCCATCTGGTCCTGGGCCCTTTTTAGTTGGGAGGTCTTTTATCACTCATTCTATCTCTTTACTTGTGAATGATCTGCTGAGTTCATCAGTTTCTTCTTTTGACAATGTAGGCTGCTTTTGTGTTTCTAGGATTTGTCTAGTTCCTCTAAATATCTAGCTTGTTGTCATATAATTTTTCAAAGCATCCTCTTATGATACTCTTTATTTCTGTTGGGTCAGGGGTGATATCCTCTTCCTCAGTGCCTATTTTAAGTATTTGTACCTTCCTTTTTTATCTTTGTTTCTAGCTAAGGGTTTGTCAATTTTATTAATCTTTACAAAAAAACCAGCTTTTGGTTTTGTTTATTCTTTCTAGTTCTTTCTTATTTTCAGTTTCATTTAGTTCTGCTCTAATCTTTGTTATTTCCTTTTTCTACTTCCTTTGGGGTTAGTTTGTTGTTCTTTTCCTAATTCCTCCAGGTGTGCAGTTAGGTCTTTGATTTTAGCTCTTCTTTTTAATATAGGCATTAATGGTTATAAATTTCCCTCTCAGTACAGCTTTTGCTTCATCCAACATTCAATGACAATGAATGTTTTCATTTTCATTCATTTCAAAGTAGTTAATGATTTCTTTTGAGATTTCCTCCTTTACCAACTGTTTGTTTAAGGTTGTTTTTCTGCTCCTTACTGATTTCCAGCTTTATTCCATTGTGATCAGAGAAATTACTTTGTATAATTTCAGTCTTTCTGTGGCCTAACATGTGGTCTATCCTGGAGAATGATCCATATGCACTCAAGAAGAATGTATATCCTGCTGTATTTGGGTGTAATTTTTTTGTATACATCTATTAGGTCAGGTCCTCTAGTATTATTCAAAGTCATTGTTTCTTTGTTGATTCTCTGTCGAGATGTTTTGTCTAATGGTGATAATGGTGTAAAGTCACCCACTATAATTGTAGAGGCATCTATTTGTCCACTTAGGTTTTCCAGTGTTTGCCTCATGCATTTTGAGGTGTCCTGGTTAGGTGCATAAATGTTTATGATTATTCTTTCTTTTTGGTAGATTACCCCTTTTACTAATATATAGTGTCCTTCTTTGTCTCTTACAATAGTTTTGCATTTAAAGTCTATTTTGTCTGATATTAGTGTAGCTACTGCCACCCTTTTTTGGTTAGTTTTTTTGTAAAATTATTTTCCAACCATTCACTTTCAGCCTCCTTGCATCACTGAGTTTAATGTGGATTTCTCATAGATGGCATATAGATGGTTCATACATCTTTATTCATTCTGCCAATCTGTGTCTCTTGACTTAACTTTCAATATTATTACTGTCAAGGAATTACTTACATTAGCCATACTTTCTTCAGGTTTATGTATGCTATATGTTGTTTTTATTTCTCTTATCTTTTTAGTTGTTCTTATAGTCTCCTCCAACTCTCTCTCTCCTGTTGTTTCTTTTTCACCTACAGAACTCCCTTTAGTATTTCTTGTAGTACAGGTTTCTTATTGACCTATTCTCTTAATTTCTGTTTACCTGTGAATATTTTGAGCTATCTTTCATTTTTGAATGCCAGCTTTGCTGGATCGAGAATTCATGGCTGGAAGTTTTCTCTTTTAGCACCTTAACTATATCATACCATTGCTTTCTTGCCTCCATGGTTTCAGATGAGAAATCAACAGTTGATCTTATTGAGCTTCCCTTGTATGTGCTGATTCTCTTTTCTCTTACTGCTTTCAGTATTCTTTTTTTGTCTTGAGCACTGAACAAATTGACAAGTATGTGTCTTGGAATAGGCCTGCTAGAATTTTTAATGTTTGGGTTGTGTGGTGCTTCTTGGACATGTACGTGCATTTCCCTCAATAGGGTTGGGAAGTTTTGTTTTTTGTTTTTTCCATAGAAAATTGTTTATTTTTTTAAATGTTATTTTGTACATTTAGCATTTGAAAATATAAACAATTAAAAACTAAAAAGTAAACACAGATGAATAAATACATACATTTCTTAATTAATTGTACTAGATACATAAAATTTTTTAATCAAACAATATGTTGCACAATATATTTGGTTCATAGTAATGCAATCATACAGTATTTGTCCTTTTGTGTCTGGCTTGCTTCACTCAACATAATGTCCTCCAGTTTCATCCATGTTGTCATGTGCTTTGCGACTTCATTTCTTCTTACAGCTGCATAATATTCCATCATGTAAATAGACCACAGTTTGTTTATCCATTTGTCTGTTGATGGACACCTAGGTTATTTCCAACTTTTGGCAATTGTGAATAATGTCGCTATGAACATCGGTTTGCAGATGTCCATTCGTGTCACTGCTCTCAGTTCTTCTGGGTATATACCCAGTAGTGGTATTGTCAGGTCACATGGCAAGACTATATTCAACTTCTTTAGGAAGTGCCAAACAGTCCTCCTCAGTGGCTGTACCATTTTTCATTCCCACCAACAGTGAAGAAGTGTTCCTATCTCTCCACATCCTCTCCAACACTTATAGTTCTCTGTCTTTTTAATAGTGGCCATTCTGATAGGTGTGAAATGATATCTCATTGTAGTTTTGATTTGCATTTCCCTGATCATGAGTGATCTTGAACATTTCTTCATGTGTTTTTTGTCATTTGTATTTCTTCTTTGGACAAATGTCTATTCAAGTCTTTTGTTCATTTTTAAATAGGGTCATTTGTCTTTTTATTGCTGAGCTGTAACATCTCTTTATGTATCCTGGCTATTAAATCCTTATCAGATATGTGATTTCCAAATATTTTCCCCAATGAGTTGGCTGCCTTTTCACCCTTTTGACAAAATCCTGTGAGGTACAAAAGTATTTAATTTTGAGGAGGTCCCATTTATCAATTTTTCCTTTTGTTGCATGTGTTTTGGGTGTAAGGTCCAAGAAACCACCACCTACTACAAAGTCTTGAAGATGTTTCCCTATATTTTCTTCTAGTAGCTTTATGGTCCTAGCTTTCATATTTAGATTTTTGATCCATTTTGAGTTGATTCGTGTATATGGTATGAGATAGGGGTCCTCTTTTACTCTTTTGGTTATAGATATCCAGTTCTCCCAACACCATTTGTTGAAGAGACTGTTTATTCCCGTTAACATGGACTTGGTAAGTTTGTCAAAATGGTTGGGAAGTTTTCCGCCATTATTTCCTCCAAAACTTCTTCTGTCCCCTTTCCCTTCTCTTCTCCCTCTGGGATGTCTATAATGCATAGTTTGTGCTTTTGGTGTTGTCATTCATATCTCTGAGTGCCTGCTGAATTTTTTCTATATTTTTATCTATCCTTCCTACCATTTGTTTAATTTCAGATGTACTGTATTCCACATTGCTGATTCTTTCCTCTGTCTGTTCAAATCTAGTGTTGTGTATTTCCAGTGTATTATTGATTTTTTGCATTGTGCCATTCATCACCATCATATCCATTATCTTTTCATGTATGTTTACAATTTTTTCAGTATATTCTCCCAGTGTCTTCTCAATATTCTTACTCTCTTCCTTCACTTCATTAAGTTGATTCATGATATTTTTTTCTACCCCTCTGATTAGCTGTTCCGTGTTCTGCATCTTCTCCTGGTTTTCAGTTTGTTCATTGGACTGGGCCACGTCTCCCTGTTTCTTAGTATGGCCTATAATTTTTTCTTGATGTCTAGGCTTCTGTTTATCTTCATGGTTTTATTCAGTTGATTAGCTTCTCTCTCTATTCTTTGGCTTTATTTTTTGTTGTTTTTATGTGTGTGGTAAGATTTCACTTTAACACTTCGTTCCTCTTATTCTATTTCCTTGCTGTTTTTTATGTTCCTTTGGAAAAAAATAGGGCCAGAGAAGAGGAAAGAGATAGGAAGAGAAAAAAATTATAGTAATAATAATAGTAAACGGTCAGAAAGCAACCATATAAGACCTAGGAAATTGAAAAATTAACAAGAGTAAGAAGCATAGAGGAATAAGATTAGAAAATTGGTATAGAAACAATGAAACAAGAAACAGAATAGAGAAAAATATACAGAATGAATTAAAAGGCTGGAATGGTGAGAAGAAGGGAAAAGAAAAGAGAAAAGAGAGAAAGAAAAAAGTTTTAAAAAGAAAGAAAACAGAGAAAAAAGGAGAGAAATATAAACAAGAAAAATTAGAGACCAAATAAAAGAGTTGGAACAAAAAAACAAGAGAAAACAAAAGAAATAAATTTGAAAGAGAGAAAAGAAATAGCATAGGTAGAGTATATCAGTAAACAAAAGAAAAAAAGAAACACAAACAAGCAGAGAAACAAAGGAAGGGGATACACAACAACAAAAACAAGACAGCAGCAACTCATTTTAAAAAAGGAGAAAGATAAAAAATAAAAAACATAACATAACAAAATTAAACACAGAAACACAATCTTCTCTCTTAGATGCCTAAAGATCTTCTCAGGCTGCTGGTGTTCATCAATTACTCACCCTGAATCCTGCCCCCTGCAGGTTTTGGACTGGGTTTTATTGAGTAAAATAGGGGAAATTTTTAAAAAGAAACCTTTTTTAAAAAAATAAGAAATCCAAGAGAAGGTAATACAAAGAGAATGTCTATATATTCCCTGTCATAAAGTTTCAGCTGGATGCCTGATGACCTGGTGGATCACTTCTCAAGGAATTGAGCCAGGGACCTCCTATATGCTAGGCAGGAATCTTCCACTGAGCTATTCTACCTCCTTAGGGTACTGAGCCTTTCAAGAGGCTATCCACCACTTTTACTTCGGGCAGATTACATTCCCTGCAGTCTACTGGAGTGGTGCTGATCAGCCACCTGCCTCCACCTCCTCTCTTTACCTAGGCAACTGGGCATGACTGCATGCCTGAGAAGATCGCCCTTGCCTCTCCCTGTTGAGTTGGGGTCCCTTCCAATATTCAAGGGGGGGCCAGCTGGCTAAACTTACTACAAAGGAATAACTCTCCACCCTCCCAGACCCCCTCTTCCTCACAGGGAATCTGGTATCATATTCCTGTTTGAAGCAGGAGGCCAGGGGCTCTATCTGTTCTTCTGTACGTTCAGTTTCAGATGCCTTATCTTCCAACTCAGTGATCCTTTCTTTTGCTTGCTCAAATCTTCTGCCGTATGCCTCTAATTTTTTTATTTTATTTTATTTTTTTACTGGGTGGTCCCGGAGATCGAACCCACATCCCTCTATATGGGAGATGGATGCCCAACCATTTGAGCCACATCCGTTCCCCTGTATGCCTCTAATTTATTTTTAATCTTATCTATTGTGCCTTTAATTCTCATAAGTATTGTTATTTTTCTTTTCATGCTTTCACATTCTTCTTTATGTTCACCCAATGTCTTCTTAATGTATTTTACCTCTTTAGCTATATTTTCCTTCATCTCCTGGAAATAACGTAGGAGATTTGTTTGTACACCATTGATTATTTTTTTTAAATCCTGTGTATTTTCTGGAGTTTTAATTTGTTCCTTTGACTGGGACCTATGTTCCTTTTTAATAGCATGGCTTCTAATTTTTTGCTGATATCTTGCTGATAGTCACTTTCATTCTTGCTTAGGGATATATTGTTGATTGGCTTTGTGTTAAAGCTCTTCTTTAGCTCTTGATATGACTTACTTGAGATCTTTAGAATTGCCCATTTTTAACTGATCAAAACAGAGCCAGGGACTCATGGATGGAGGGCAGACAAGTTCCAAAGGGTCCTGGTGAGAAGGACAAGAAAGATACCAAAAATCCTCCCTTGTAAATGATCTTTTAAGGGAATTTCCCGCCTGTTCATGTCACCATGCAGTTCATCTCCCTCCATAAAAGATGTCCATATTTTTGGTCTCCTCTCCTCAGTAAAAGCTCTAGGTCCCCACAGTCTGTGCTATCTGTTGGCCATGCTTGGACAAGGCAGCCCTGAGTTGAGCGTTGTCCTGTGGGCTGGGACTGCTTCTTCCAAGCACAAAACTCCCTGGGGGAAAGAGTCATTGCACTGTTGTGAGAATCCTCACAACCATAGGATGAAGCTATACATATACTAGGGGCTCAACACAATTTTATTAATGAATTCCTATGGATAATGGGGTTTACATGCTACACAAGATGGTTACCTGCTGGAGGTAATGGAGGTGATGGGATAACCTTGAAATCAGTGTTCCAGGGATCTTGATCACTGATTATTATTAGAAATCATCATGCTTTAGAAAAATAATGTGTTCACTTAAGAAAAACAGATGTAGTGAACATTATATCTCATCTAAATAAATTAAAAGAATTATTTAAGTTTCCATGATGTTGAAATTTCATGGCATTATGTATCATATGAAATATTCAAATATAGCACGAGAGATTCAAACTATGCATTGGTTGATTGGGCTGACAATGTTAGGAGATTTTGAAAATATAGGCATCTAGTGGTTATTTCTTTTGCAAAGTTAAGAATCACTTAACATTATTAACAGTCCTCTTGGTTGTTTGTAATAACGAGTTTTGTCATATTTTGTGAAGGTTGTTTCTAAGATAAATTAGTATATATTATTTTTTTAGTTCCATATATTGGGCATGTTTGAATGACACCACCATCAGATTCCTTGTTGATCAGTTATGAAGCTTTGGTCACCCAGGAAAGCAGCCAGCTGCTATGAGTTCACTGCTCCATCGTGCAGGCCAGCAGCAATGCGCCTGGCTCTGCATCTTGTCTTCTGAAATTCCAGCTGGGGATGAGAGCTGCGTGGCTCAGAGTTGGGACTTTCCCTGCTGAGGTGCCAGGGACTGGGGCTGGGCCTGGAGATTCTGACCCTTGACCCTCTTTGGACTCGTGATGTTTCTTCAGGCTAAGCCCTCAAGAACAGTTCAGTTTCTCTCCTGGAGTCAATGGATACTTGAAATATCGCTGACACTTAAAATATGTGTGATTAAAAAGTCTCTCTTGTGCTCACTTTGACAGCACGTATACTAAATATGGAATGATACAGAGAAGATTAGCATGTGCCCTGCCCAAGGATGACAAGCAAATTCATGAAGCTTTCATTTTTTGATAAGGGTTAATATCCATGTTATATAAAGAGATCATACAACTCAAAAATAAAAAGACAAACTACCTAATTTTAAAAAATGGGGAAAAGACTTGAAAAGACAATTATACATAGAAGAAATAGAAATTGTGAAGCAACACATGAAAAAAGGTTCAACATCACTAGCTATTAAGGAAATGCAAATTAAAACTACAGAGAGATATCATTACACACCTATTAGACTGGCCACTATTAAAAAGTTGGAAAACTGTAAATATTGGAGAGGATGTGAAGAGATAGGAAGACTTATTCATTGGTGGTGGGAATGTAGAATGGTACAGCCACTCTGGAAGACCATTTGGCAGTTCCTAAGGAAATTGAATATAGACTTGCCATGGGACCCAGCAAAATCCTTATTAGGTATATATCCAGTCAGTGACATTAACAGACATCTTTACAACAATGTTCATAGTGTCATTATTCATAATGGCCAAAAGTTGGAAACAACCCAGATATCAATCAACTGATCAATGGATACACAATTGTTGTGTATATATACACGATGGAATATTATGCAGCAGTAAAAAGAAATGAAGTTGTGATGCATATGACAACATGGATGAACATGGAGGACATTAAGTTGAGTGAAGTAAGTCAGATACAAAAGAACAAATACTGTATGATTGCACTATCATGATCTAAATATATTATGTAAATTCATGGAATTAATAATTAAACTATAGTTCACCATAAAATAGAATGAGGGTAGAGAATAGAAAGCTGAAGTTAATTTGTCCAGAAGTGGTTAAAATGTGGATTGTAAATCTTTGGGAATGAATGGAAATGGTGAAAACATATCATGGTGTTTGTGACTAGCATAGATATTATATGGGTATGACAGTAGTCAAAAGGAAAGTCTAAGAACATATATATTACTAGAAGGAGCGCTAAAACTGTAACATGGGAGTGTATAGCATAGTGAAACCTGCTGTAAAATATGAATATGGGTGATACTGCATATATAAGACTGTTTTACTAAATATAAATGCAAATACTGTAGAGAGAAGGAAACAGAATAGTAGATATGTATGGAAGGGGAAGCAGAGAGAGATTGAGAGGTGATGTGTTTTGTTTCTTTGGTTGGTTGGTTTTTGTTTTTATTATAATTATTCCTGAAATAATGAAAATGCTCTAAAATGATTAAAGTTATGAACACACAAATATGTGATTTTATCAAGTACCATTGATTGTACAGATTTATGCTTTATTAATATGTATCAAAAATTATTTGTTTAAAAAAAATCCCAACTTATCAAGTTCAACACCCTCAGTTGTAAGTCCTGTTGACAGCATGCAAACTTGACAGGATGTGATGAGAAGGGCACTTTACCCCTGTGGTCTTCCTCATAAACCCAGTCAAATCACAAGAAGACCCTCAAAAAAATCTGCAATGTGGGGCCTCCTACAAGTTCCTGATCAATCCTTCCCAAATGGTCAATGTCATCCAACAAGGGCAGTCTGAGAAACCATCAGTGGCAAGTGGAGCCCAAGGAGACGTAATTACTAAATGTCATGTCATGTTCTGAATAGATGCTGACACAAGCAGAGAACATTTTGGGAAAACTGAGGAAATCTGATTGAATGCTTGAGTTTAATATTTAAAATTATATCTCAGTGTTGGCTTTTTAATTGTGAAAAAAAAAAGTGCCAAATTAATGCAAGATGCTAAATTTGGGGAAACTGGGTATGAGGTACATAGGAGCACTCTGTACTATCTTCCCATATTTCTGTAAATCTAAAATTATTGTGAAGAACTCCACCCTCAGTTTTCTGTAGGTTTGGCTGTACACTGTTTCTTGCCTGGTGATTACAACAAAATCTTCTGATCTAGGGGCCCAGAGCCAAGAAGCCCCATCACCTACCTTGCCAGGCTCACGCCAATGGGGCCAGGGGATTTCCCTTAGTAGGCTGGTCTGGGAGCCCCTCCCCAGGGCATCAGGGCCCTGGCATGCCCATGTCCCCTCCCCAGGTCCTGAATCTGTCCCCTTCTGGAGATTGCACTTGCAGGACTCATGTTTACCTCCAGCTTGGGATAATTGCTCCTTGAGGGCCTCTCCTGCTGCTCGGCCCTCCATGCTCTCCAGGGACGTTGGCATCCACCCTGAGTGAAAAGTCTCCCTTAAAGGACAGCAGCAAACAATGCAGGCTCCAATCAAGAGGAAACAGAGCTTCTAAATCCAAAGTTCTATCTCCACTTTAATCACAGTAATGATATAGTTTATATTTTCAGGAAAATGTTAATATCTTGTAATTGGATTGGTAGCAATTGGGGGTATCTCCCTAGAAATTAATAGGGTATATATTAATTGTGAATAAACATCTGTCTGACTATCCCCTGCTTTTTGGACTATCTTTCTAATTTTCCTTTCAATGTTTCTGTAAAGACAGATTTAGTCTAGACCTCACTTAAAATATTACTGGAAAATGCTTCATACAATAACTTTGTTTTATTATTTCAGTTTGAAATACTGAAGTGCCCCAAGACTCTCTCAGAACTCCTTGGCTCTGCTGCTTCCGGCCCCATCTGTGCATCTGATTGGTAAGAGGGAAAAACAGCATCTGAGGTTTTGATTCTAGAATAGGTCAAGGTCTTTAAAATAAGCCTCTCTAAGCCACAGGAGCTGATGCTGACTGAGTCAGCTCCTGTGAATTGCTAGCCGGAGGTGCCGCAGTCTGGATGCACAGGTAGAGTGTGCTGTGGATGTTAGCCATAGACTGTGATTTGCAGCGGCCAGAGGAAGCCTTGAATATCTGAGCCCACATGCAGATGGTCCCCTGCATTGAGGTGAAAGGTGTGTGGCAGTGGTCAGTGCATCGGCCCTAACAGAGACCCTCAGATGTGAACACCCAGGTATTGAGGAACCCCCTCTCTGTCTTGCTGCACCTTTAGTACCCCAATTCTGCAGGGACACAGCTTGGGTTTCAGTTAGCAGCTGTGCACACTGTGGCTCTTGTAAAGGTGGGGTTAAAGAAAGTGAGGGGAGTGAACAGGGCAACAGCCAGCACGATCAGAGAATCCCCGATGTGCCTGTTCCCACATTCCACACACTGAGTGTTCACTACCACATACATATTTCTGTAAATCTGCAGCATTTCTGTTCATGGGACACTGAAGAGAGACCATCACTCTGGTTAGGATGAGCACATGTTCACAGCTCCTTGTTCTCCGGCAATCCTTACCCACCAGGAAGTTTGCAAGGCACGTTCTCAGATCTCCAGCTTCCCTGGGCTGTCTGGGCCCAGGGTGTGCAGCATCACAGGAGAGGGGATGGAAATGTTCACCTTGGGGTTGATGGATCAGCAGTTCCTTGTGCCCTGGTTGTGGAGCTCAAGAAAGAGACTCTGCATCTAAGGTGGACCCTGATCTGCCTATGGGGGCCTCTGTCAGGGATGAGTTGCTGGGCAGGTGAGTGAGGTCTGGTTGTCTCACAGATCTGAGAACTGGGTGGGTTCATTGGCAGGAGGTTCCAGGGCAGCACTGAGGCTGTGTCTGTGACTTTGTTCATTGCATCTCCAGCCAGTGGCACCTGCTGACACTCACTGAAAGAACAAGCTTCTCACTTTGACCAAGAGAATCTGAATGGGGTTTGAGTGAAGAGTTGAGCTCTGGACATTGGCATGATCCAGCTGCTCAGACAGCAGCCCTAGATGCCCACTATCCAGCCCCTCACATACTCTGGGTAGCAGACTGGGTTGGACAAGGCAGGATGGGGTAGTTGTGGTTTTGATTGGAGAGCCTGCAGCCAGGTTAATGCACAGCTGTGGCTGTGCTCTGGCAATGCCCCTGGGCTGCTCTGAGGCTGGTGCCATAGAAACCTTCCAAGGCTACACCCCAAGCACCCAGCCATCCTGTCAACTTCACCCACTGCAGGTGAGAATTCTATCCTGTCTTTCAGGTGATCTTCTCCATGAAGCCTCATCCAATCCCCAAGTCAGTTGGTTTTTCCTCCTTAACAGTATGGAAACCTTGAACCTGCTGGCCTGTCTCCCTTGGCAAGTCTGTCTTCCACATGACACTTGTAGATAAACTTAGTGTCCAGAGCTCCAAGAGCCATCTCTAAGTTGTTTTCATGAGTTTGAATAATGTAGGAAATGTTCACAATTGAAGTGAAAAGTGGCTTCACTTTCTATGTAAATTACTGACCATTGCTTCCCAGCCACAAAAAGGAAGGAGAAGCTGTCATGGTTAAGGGAGTCTACAGTACTTGGAAGAGTTATGTGGGAGGGAGAATTATAAGGGAGTCTTAATCCTCTGATTGTTTCCCTTAGTGCAGGAACCTACAGCAATATCTTGTCCATGTGTTTTCTAAGGCAAAGAGATCACCACAAACACCCCTGAAGATTCTTAGAAGACTGGCATGTGGGGAGGACACATCTCCTACCCAGTCTTTCTGCCTCGCTCTGCCCAGGCACCTGCTGCTTCCCAGGACCACTGAAGAGGTTCACTCCACTAATGTTGGCAAAAAACCACACAGCCCTGGTGGAGTTTGTCCTGCAGGGATTCACAGAAAATCCCTGGCTCCAGGGTGCCTTCTCTGCTCTCTTCCTCCTCCTTTACCTGACTGCTGTTGCAGGGAACAGCCTCATCCTCATGGCCATCTGCATGAACCCAAACCTCCACACTCCAATGTACTTCTTTCTCACCAACCTGGCCATCTTAGATATTGTGTGCACATCCACCGTTCTCCCCAAGTTGCTGGAGAACCTGATAGGCAAGGGCAACACCATCTCCTACAGAGGCTGCATGACCCAGCTCTTTTTCTTGACATGGTTTCTGGGGGCTGAGCTGCTGCTGCTCACCATCATGGCCTATGATCGCTACGTGGCCATCTGCAAGCCCTTGCACTATGGCACGATGATGAGCAGGCCCCTCTGTGCCCTGCTGGCAGGCAGCATGTGGGTTGTGGGTATAGTTGACTC
>JAQZBX010028322.1:12852-27967 GCA_029593785.1 Cabassous unicinctus | reverse complement strand
TAGCGGTGGAACAAGTTGGCATCCTTGTCTTCTTCCTAATCTTAGGAGGAAAACTTTCAGTATTTCACCATTGAAAATGAATTGTGGTAGGTTTTTCATAGATTGCCTTTATTATGTTGAGAAACTTTCCTTCCAATCCTAGTTTTCTGAGTGTTCTAAAAAACAAATGGTGCTGAATTTTGCCAAATACCTCTTATGCATCTATTGAGATAATCATGGTTTTTAAAATTCCTTTTTCTATTTATGTAGTTTATTACACTGATTGGTTTTCATATTTTGAACCTCCCTTGCATCCTTGGCATAAATACCACTTGGTCATGGTGTTTAATATTTTCGGTATGTGATGTATTATTCAGTTTGCTAGTATTTTGTTAAGGAGTGTCACTCTGTATTCATAATGGAAATTTTTCTGTGATTTTCATTTCTTGTGATATCTTTATTAGTCTTTCATATCTGTAATACTGGACTCATAGAAGGAATTAAATAGTGTCCCCTTCTCTTGAATTCTTTGGAAGCGTTTGAAAAGAATTGGTGTTAATTCTTTAAATGTTTAGTAGATTTCACCATTGAAGCCATTTTGTCCAGAATTTTTCTTGGTGGAAGGATTCACCGAGGATTCACCTCTCACCTCTCAAAGGTGAGAGGTTGTTTTAGTTTGCAAGTTGCTGGGGGTAATGTACCAGAAATGGGTTGACTTTTATTATGGATTTATTAAGGTATAAGCTTATCATTTTGAGGCCATGAAAATGTCCAAATCAAGACTTCATCAGGCAATGCTTTTCTCTTTGAAGAATGGCTGCCAGTGATACTGGACTCCTTTCTCACATGGCAAGGCACATGGTGGTGTCTGGTAGGGCTCAGTCTCCTCCTCTGGGCTTCCTTGCCTACAGTTTCCTGCTTTGTGGCATTCTCTCTCCTTTTGTGTTCTGTTGATTTCAGCTTCTGTCTTCCAAGGTTTTCTTTCTCAGCTTCTGAGCATTACTTTCTGTTTTCATCTCTGTATTCATACAATTTATAAAAGACTCCAGTAAAAGGATTAAGACCCCCTTGAGTCATGCCTTACTGAAATAATTTATTCAAAAGGCCCTTAATGGAAATGACCAAATCAAACTTTCCACTTAGAATAAGTTCACACCCACAGAAATGGAATTGTTCTGAGGACATGATTTTCTGGAGTCCATTCAGCATCAACTAGTCACACAGGTTTTTTGTGGTTTTTCTATTTCTTCTTGAGTCTATTTTGTTAATTGATGCATTTCTAGGAAATTTTCCATTTCTTCTAGGTTATCTAATTTTTTTGCATTCAATTGTTTATAGGATTCTTTTTTCATTTTAAAGACAATTTATTGACATATATTATTCATGCATGAACATACATAAACAAGTGCATAGTGAAAGTTTTGAACTTACAAAAAACATGCATAACATCATACAAGGCTCACATACATCACCCCAACACCAATAACTTGCATTGTTGTGAGACATTTGTTACAAATTATGAAAGAGCATTGTCAAAGTATTACTACTAACTATAGTTTATATCTTACATTTGGTGTATTTCCCCCTAACACATCCAATTATTTTTTGTTCATAACCCACACAATTTATCTAAAGTGAACAATTAGTGGGATTTGGTAAAATCACTGATTTGTGCATTCATAATTCAGTCAATATTAGAACATTTTCCTTACTTCAAGAAAACAAAACAAAACAAAAACAAAGAACCCAATATCATACCCATATGTTAGTGATACTAATTACAACTCTTATGATGTGCTTTCACCTTTTAAATTCATTTCCAAACACTTACAATTTTTTTTACCACTTCTGCACAGATGTAACCTCAGCTTTCCATTCTATAGCATATTACTTTCTCTGATAACTTATAGTATAGCTTTTAGCTCCATGAGTTTGCTCCTTATATTTAATTCATAATAGCAAAGTCATACACTATTTGCCCTTTTGTGCCTGGCTTGCTTCTCTCAACATAAGTTCCTCAAATTTCATCCACCTTGTCATATGTGTCATTTCATTTCTTCTTACAGTAGCTGCATAATAGTCCATTGTGTGTTCATAAGAGTTTGTTATCAATTCTTCAGTTGATGGATACCTGGATTTTTTCCCTCTTTTGGCAATTGTGAATAATGTCACTATGAACAGTGGTGCACAGATGTCTGGGTCACTGTTCTCAATTTTTCTGGGTATATTTCTGGTATTGCCAGGTCATATTGTAGGTCTATATCTAACTTCCTTAGGAACTACCAAACAGACTCCCACAGTAGCTCTACCATTGCACATTCCCTCCAGCAGTGAATAAGCATCATATCTCTCTACATCTTCTCCAATACTTGTAGTTTTCTGTTTCTTTAAGAGTGGTCATTCTAGCATGTATGAAATGATGTCTTATTGTAGTTTTGATTTGCATTTCCCTAATAGCCAGTGATGTTGAACAATTTTTCATGTGATTTTTCTCCATTTTTATTTCTTTAGAAAAATGTCTCTTCTGGTCTTTTGCCCACTTTTTAATTGAATCATTTGTCTTTTGATAGTTGAGTTCTAGGATCTCTTTATATATCATGTATTTTAGACTTTTGTCAGATGTGTGAGCTACAAATACTTTCTCCCATTGAGTAGACTGCATTTTACCTTCTTCCCAAAGTTCTTTGAGATACAGAAGTATTCAATTTTCAGGAGATTCCATTTATGTTTTTTTCTTTTTTGCTTGTAATTTGGGTGTAAGGTTTAAGAGAACCTCACCTACTACAAGGTCTTGTAAAAGTTTCCCAATATTATCTTCTAGGAGTTTTGAAGCCCTGGCTTTTATGTTTAGATCTTTTATCAATTTTTTAGTTGATTCTTGTATAGGGAGTGAGATAGGAGTTCTCTTTCATTCTTTTGGTTATGGAAACACAGTTCTCACAGCACCATTTATTTTCTGTCCCAGAAAAGAAGACTTCGTGGGCTTATTAAAAAAAAAACCGTTGACCATAGAGGTGAGGGTCTATTTCTGGGCTTTCAATTTGAATCCATTGACCAATGTGTCTATATTCATGCCAATACCATGCTGTTTTGACCAGTGTAGCTTTATAATGCACTTCAATGCCAGGGAGCGAGAGTCCTCTAATTTTGCTATTCTTTATGAGGATGTTTTTGACTATTTGTAACACTTTTCCTTTCAAATAAGTTTGGTAATTGACTTTCCTGTTTTTGTAAAGTGGGCTGTTGGAATTTTGATTGGTGTTGCATTGAATCTATAGATCAGTTTGAATAGGCTTGACATCTTCCCTATGATTAGTCTTCCAATCCAAGAACTTGGAATATCCTTCCAATTGTTTAGTTTCTTTTTTATTTCTTTTAGTACTGTTTTGTAGTTTTCTGAATACAGATCCTTTGCATTCCTAGTTAAATTAATTCTTGGATATTTGAAAATTTTTGTTGGTATTGTAAATGGAATTTTTTTTCTTGATTTCCTCCTTTACTGGCTCATTTTTCGTATACAAATGCTACTGATTTTTGAATGTTGATATTGTATTCTGCCACTTTTCTGAACTCACTTATTACCTTAAGTAGCTTTGTTGTAGATATTTCAAGAATTTCTAAACATGCGATCATGTCATCTGTGAAAAGTGAGAGTTTTATTTCCTCTTTTCCAATTTGAATATACTTTATTACTTTTTCTTGCCTAATTGCTCTAACTAGAACTTCTAGCACAATGTTGAAGAACAGTGGTGACAGTGGGCATCCTTGTCTTCTTCCTGATCTTAGAGGGCAAGCTATCAAACTCTTCCCATTGAGTACTATATTGGCTGTAGGATTTTCATATATGCCCTTTAATATGTTGAGGAACTTTCTATAGCTATTTTTTGAAATGTTTTTATCAAGAAAGGTTGCTGGATTTTGTTAAATGCCTTTTCTGCATCAATCAAGATAATCATCTATTTTTTCCTTTTGATTTTTAAATGTGGTGTATATCATAAATTGATTTTCTTATGTTGAAACACCCTTGTACACCAGGAATGAAACCCACTTGATTGTGGTGTATAATTGTTTTTATATGCTGTTTGATTTGATTTGTAAGTAGTTTGTTTGAGAATTTTTGCATCTATGTTCATTAGAGATATTGTTCTATAATTTTCTTGTAGTATCTTTATCCTCCTTTGTTATTAGGGTGATTTTGTCTTCATAAAATATGTTGGGTAATTTTCCCTCCCTTTCAAGTTTTTGTAAGACATTAACAGGATTGTCATTAATTCTTCCTGAAATTTTTTGTGGAATTCACCTGTGAAGCCATCTGGCCCTGGGCTTTTCTTTATTGGGAGACTTTTGATGATTGATTCAATCTCTTTGCTTGTGATTGGTTTGTTGCATTCCTGTGTTTCTTGTAGAGTCAAGGTATCTTGTTTTTGCATTTCAAGGAATTTGTACATTTCATTCAAGTTTTCTAATTTGTTGGTATACAGTTTCTCATAATATCCTTTTAGGATTCTTTCTATTTCTGTGGGGTCAGTCAAGAATTCACCCTTTATTTCTGATTTTATTTATTTTCATCTTCTCTCTTTTTTTCTTTGTTAATCTTGTTAAGGGCTTGTCTATTTTATTGATCTTCTCAAAGAACCAGCATTTTGTTTTGTTGATTTTCTCAATTTTTTGTTCTTAATTTCATTTATTTCTGTTCTAATCTTTATTTCCTTCTTTCTTCTTGCTTTGGGATTGGTTTGCTGTTCTTTTTCTAGTTTTTCCCATTGTTCTCTATCTCTCATCACTTTTTTGCATTTAATGTCTGTGCTGGGGCAGCAGATGTAGTTCGAGTGGTTGAGTACCTGCTTGCAATGTATAAGGTCCTGGGATCAATCCCCAATATCCCTTTTAAAAGTTAAAAAGAATAAAGTCTTTGCTGCCTGATACCAGTATAGCTACTCTTGCTCTCTTTTGGTGACTATTTGCATGAAATATCTTTTTCCAATCTATCACTTTCAGTCTTTTTGTATTCTTGTGGCTAAGGTGAGTCTCCTGCAGACAGCATATGGATGACTCATATTTTCCTATCCATTCTATCAGCCTATATCTTTTCTAAGATTTATTTTATTTATTTCTCTTCCCTCATTGTTGGTGCTCTCTGTCTGCTCTCTGTGTCTGTTTGTTGTATGCTATGTCTGCTCAACTTATTTTTTTCGGAGGCACTGGGAACTCAACCTGGGACCTCTCATGTGGCATGGAGGCACACAATTGCTTGAACCACCTCCACTCCCTGTTTATTGTATCTCTTATTGTGTTTCCTCATTGTGTCTCTTGTTGCACCATCTCTCTGCATCACCTTGTTGCATCAGCTCACCTTGCCAGCCCGTTGTGTCAGCTTGCTGTCTTGCTTGTCTTCTTTGGAGGCACCAGGAACAGAATCCTGGACCTTCCATGGAGCAGGTGGACACCCAACTGCTTGAACCACATCCACTTCCCAGCCTATGTCTTTTGATAGGGGAGTTTAATCTATTAACATTCAATGTTATTACTATAAAGGCATTACTTCATCCATTTTATCCTTTGTTTTACATATGTCATATCTTACTTTTGTCCACCTTTTAACCTTTTGCTTACCCTTTCTAGTAGTCCTAACTTCTACATTCTCCTCCAGGTGACTCTCCCTTGTCTTTTCTTTTGTAGCTGCAAAACTCCCTTTAGTGTTTCCTTCAGAGCTGAATACTTGTTTATGAACTTCCTTGGTGTCTGTTTATCCATGAATATTTTAAGCTCATTGTTTTACATAAAGAAAACTTGGCTGGAAGTTTTTCATTTTCAGTACCATAATTATATCATATGACTGCCTTCTTTTCTCCATGGTTTCTGGAGAGAAATATGCACTAAGTCTTATTGGATTTCCCTTGTGTGTGATGTTTGCTCTTCCCTTGCTGCTTTCAGAATTTTCTATTTATCTTTGGCATTTGGCATTCTGCATATTATGTGTCTTGTGATAGGTATATTTGGACTTGTTCTAATTGGAATACACTGTGCTTCCTGGACACATATGTTCACATCTTTCTTGAGAATAGGGATATTTCTGGCCATTATTTCCTCAAATATACTTTCTACCCCTTTTTTTCCTTCTCATTTCCTTCTAGAACTCCCATGACATGAATATTGTTGCACTTAATGTTATCATCAACTTCTTGAGCCCCTGCTCAATTTTTTCCAAACTTTTCTCTCTCTGTTTTTCTTTCTCTTCAATTTCAGTTTTTCTTTCCTCTACATCACTAGCTCTTTCTTCAATGATTTCAAATCTGCTGTTGTGTGCCTCTACTGTATTTTTAATCTCACTCATTGACTCTTTCATTCCCAAAAGCTCTGTTATTTTTCTATCCAAGATTTCAAATTTTTATTTGTGTTCTCTCAGTGTCTTCTTAAGGTCTTTTATTTCTTTATCCATGTTGTCCTTCAAACCCATGATTTAATTTAGGAGATTTTTAAGAACCTCATTTATTAGTAGTTTCAAGTCCTGTGTCTCATCTGGAGACTTGATTTGTTCCTTTGCCTGAGTCATATCTCCTTTTATCTTTGTATGGCTTGTAAATTTTTTTCTAGGCTTCTGATTATGATGCTGAGTTTACTCTGATGTTCAGTTTCTCTCTTGCCTGTAGGTTGACTGTTAAGTGACTGTATGCTACCACTGTTATTTGACTCTTGGCTTAACTTGTTCTACATATTTAGGATTGTCCATGTTTAACTGTTCAAACAAGGGCTAAGAACCTAATAATGGGGTGCAGGCCAGTTTCCAAGGTACTTAGGGAGAGTGGCAGTAAATGTATATGCTTGTCTCATTTATTTATTGTTTTTCTTCTTCATGAGCATTTATAGTTTGGCCGGCAGATGGTGCTCTTTAGCAGGTATCTCAGTTCAGTCGCCAGATGCAAGTGGGGAGTGCATTCAATTTAACTCCTTAGGTGGGTAGATGGTGTAGAAGCAATGTCCGTGGCAATGCTGGCCAAGCCGCACAAGCAAACTTTGTCAGAGGCTGTTCTCCACCGTTGTCTGGCCACACCCTCCCTCCCTCTGCCTCTTCAGAAATCAGCCTGGGGCAGTAAGGAGGGTGATTGAGAAGGCAAATTACCTTTAGCTATCTGTGGATATCAGGACAAACAATGTCATGGCCCCACTCAGCCTGGAAGTGTGTAACACCTCTCATGCTGCAGACCAAGGTTTTTGGCCAAAATCTGGATTTGCTGGAGGTGGTGTCCCTCCTTCTCCCCATTCTTAGGGAAGAGGACCCTGTTTCCCCCTCAGTCCACAGCCACTGCAGGCCACAGTTGCTGCAGTCCACAGACTGCTATTTGCTCAGGTGCTTGCTATTGCTTTTGCTGCTCTACTCACAGAATTTTTCAGCCAACTGACACTTCTTTTCTTCACTCCTCTCTCTTCTGGTTGGTGTTCCACCTTCTCCTGGTGTCCTGAGCCCCAGTACAGCCCTCCAGTCTCTTTCTGTCTTCTAGCTATTTTTTTCTGGGAGAAAACTGATACCTCCACCTCTCTAAACCTCCATTTTCCTGGAAGCCCTATAATATTCTTAAAAATATTTTTATTTCTGCAAGGTTTGTAGAGATATCACCATTTTCCATTCTGATTTTAGTTATTTGCTTCTTTTCTATTTTTCTTTTTCAGTTTAGCTAAAGAATTGTTGATTTTCTTCAAAGAAATAACTTTTAATTTCTTTGTTCCCTCAATTGTTTCATATTCTCTATTTTATTTATCTCCTCTCTCATCTTAATCATTTCCTTCCTCCGGTGACTTTGGATTTAATTTGCTCTTCTTTTCCTATTTCCTCAGGAAGAAAAGTTAGGCTATTATTTTCAGTTCTTCCTTCTAATTTAGTATAGATGTCAAATCTCTAATTTTCCCTTTGATCACTGCTTTCATTACATCTCATAGGTTTTGATATTTTGAGTTCCTTTTTATTTAGCTCTAAGTATTTTCCCATATACAATCTTACACATTGTTGAATTACAGTGTTGTTTGGGTTTTCTATATCCTTTCAATCTTCTATATAGACGTTCTATCCAGTATTTAAAATTGTGTAATGCAATCTCCAAATGCTGTTACACATCCATTTCTCCCTTCAGTTCTGTTAATATTTGCTTCATATATTTTGGGGCCTTTTCATTAGGTGCATACATGTTTATAATTGTTAAATCTTCTTGTTAAATTGACCCATTTTAAAATTATATAATGTAATCCCCATGGTAACCATAAAGAGAATATCTAAAAAACTACACAGTAGGAATTGAGTAGTGATTCATAATGGCTCAATATTAAAGGTCATATAAACAAAAAGGAAGACAATAATGGAGAAAGGAGGGACCAAAAAGTATAAGACTTATGTAAAACAATTAACAAGATGATAGAAGTAAGTCTTGCCTTGTCTTAAATTCCTTAAATGTAAATAGATTCAATTCTGTTTTAGTGTGCTAGGCTTCTATCACAAATACCACACAATGAGTTGGCTTAAACAATGTGAATTTATTGTTTCACAGTTTCAGAGGATAGATTTGTTTATTTCCTGGGTTCAATAGCTTTCTGGTACTGGCTTGCTGCAATCCTTTTGGTTTTTTGACCTGTTTCCCAGTCTCACTTCCCATGGCAATGTCTTCTCCGTTCTCCCCTGGGTTATTGCTAACTTCTTACTTCTCCCCATGGCATTCTTCATTTGAGGCCTCCAGTAATCTCATTTATGTAGGTCTTTCCTTGACAACAACTAAAATCTTTATAAGGTCTCACTTGCAATGGGTTCACATACCCAGGGATACAGATTAAGATTAATAACATGTCTAAATTGGGATAGATAATTCAGCCAACCACACTCTCCAATCAAAAGGCAGAGATTGGCAGAATGGATAAAAAAACATGCCCCATAAAATCAACTCATTGGTTAAAGTTTTATCATCAGAATGCAGCATGGTTTGGAGACATATCTTCAGGCTCCACTTTAATTCCAGTTCTCTTGCTATTTTTACCAAATCTGCAGTTATTTCCTCCACTGAAGTCTTGAAGTCCTCAAAATCATTCATGAAGTTTGGTATCAACTTATTCCAAACCCCTGTTAATATTTATACTTTTACCTCCTCCCATGAGACACAATTTTTTTAATGGCATCCAGTATGGTGAATATTTTCCAGAAGGTTTCCTACTTATTTTGCTCAGATCCATCAGATTAATCACTATCTATGGCAGTGTGTTGTATTAGTAGGCATGGAAACATTAATCTCAATGTACACTTTCATCAGAGCTCTTGGGGGACCAGCATCATTGTCAATTAGCAGTAATAAAGTATAAAAGGATCCTGGAAATCAACCTTCCTCTTTCAGCCTCGTTTTATTAGCACCCTTTTTTCTGGAGTGCTAGAAGAATAAGGCACTTGGCCAGATCTTGAACATCTGCCTTGCAGGCCTACAACACTCTTGGAGAGTGAGTGAGAGGAACAAAGTGTCCAACCAATGAGCACCTTGCTTGCTCAGGAAATGTACAGGTAATACAAATTAGCAAGGAACATTTTGGCAGGACTGGGGCATTATTGTATCCATGGAAAAATTCTCTGTTGTTCAGTTTCTGTCTTTGATTAGCAAGAACCCTAGACTTGACTATCCAGAGCAGGGAATCCAAGCCTGTTTTTCTTGAATTGGGATAGGGTTCATGAGATCCTACAGTCCTGCTCTAGAAGTTTCCTGCCACAGGTCTTAGAACCCAGCTCATAGCCTTGAGGGCCTCACTGAAGACAGCTTTGTAAACAGAATCACCTGATCCCCTCCACCACCTTTCCACAACTCTACATCTCCCCTCTTTTCTTTCATGCTCAACCTTACTCTCACATTTCCTCTAGCCAATAAAATTGCATTTGAGTTCATATCAACCTGTCCCTTAGCTGGAAACTCTGGAACCCTAGGACAGTCCTCCCAGGCAGTAGTTCTTGTCCTCTGGATTTGGAGCAGCCCAAAATGTCCAGCTGTCTCATCCTGAAGGAGTGGCTAAAGGCCAGTATTGAAGGACAGGGTTATCTTTGGTCCAGGGGTAAATATTAGCATGGAACACTTACAGAGGACTTACTGTGTGTCCACCACCATCTAGACATTTTCCTGATATTCTGTCATTTAATCTTCATGACAAAATGATGAATTATATAATATCATTATCCCCATTTTATCAAAGAGTTTGTAGACTAAGTCTTTCTGTTACAGTCACACATACAGAGGCAGAAACAAATTCCACACCTGGTACCCAAGATCTCATGATCTTCCCCAGAAGGCCCAGAGAGAGTGGAGAGGATAGCTTGAGAGGTGCCACAGGTACTTTGGGGCATAGGGTCAGGTGATGAAGATCAAGCAAGAAAGGAAGGTTTCAGGTGATCCAGGTTCCCTTACCCCTAGGAAGATCTGCCTGGCTCCCCATGGACCCTGAGTCTCATTACCAGACCCATGTGTCTGGTAATGAGAGTCCTGCAAGACCAGAGCTGTCTAGAAGTAAAGAGCCATCACACCCCACCTGGCTGAATAAGCTGATGGAGTCCCCCACACACCTCCCTCATCATCTTTCTTTTGGCACTTCCCTGATAATGGAGTTTCTTTCTTACATTTTACTGAATATGTATATATTCCATAATAAATAATGTACTTTTATAAGTTCTTTAGCTTTTGTCAATACATCAGGATATTTATTTTGATATGCATTTTTTTTTACTTTCAAAATTATATCTGAGAATCATACCTTTTTGACAAATATAACTTAAAACAATAAAAAAGTACTGTCTTTTGGGCAATGGCACGTAGGTTGCTTTTGGACATTTAGAAAAATGACAGAAATACAGGACAGAATCTTTTTCCTTAAATGCGTCTACATTACTTACCTAATTAGAAAAAAATTGTATTAAAGGTATATAAATACATGTTGATTTGTGTACAAATTAATCAGGATGTGTGTTTTGGAGTATATGATTGATGAGGTTATGGACTTTATAAAAAAATAGAAAATCATCAAAATCCTGAGTTCCTGAATGTGGTAACCACACTCCAAATAAGGACATCAATGCATTAGCTTTAACTTATATTTGTGTGGTAGAGGAACACACATTCTTAATTTGGTAAATTAGTATTAAGCTTAAAGTAATTGTTTAATCTTACTTATCTGACCTTGCAGATAAGGTCAGGTTACTGTGCATATGGAATTTCTTTGGGTTATATTCCATAAGTAATGGTCAAAGGAATGCTTCTTTCACCTTATTATCACAGGGTTTTAGTTTGTAAAATTATTTCATACAGTAGACATGCAATAAAGAAATACATGAATAAACTGATAAATGCACACTGAAGGAATAGTAGAGTCATAATTAAACCAAAGGGGAGGAGAAAGGGAAGGCTAACTTGGGGTAAAATTAAGAGAATGGATATCTTAGGAACTATCATTAATATGAGAAAATAGGAAAATGAGTTTGTGGTAAGAATGTGTGTGTAGGGTTTAGAATAGTAATGAAAGTTGACAATAGTGCTTAATGTAGAGATAGCATCAATGCTCATTTCTGTTTGTGTGGTTGTGACAGGTGTATCAAAGATTAATCTCTGTATTTTTGAGGAGCTATTAGCTATTATTGGAGATTTGAGGAAGATTATTCTTCAAATGAAAGAATTTCATTTGTGGGGTGAAAATTAATTGCTTCAGTTTGAGATATCTTTCAATTTAGAGGTCTCTAACACACAAGAGCAGAGTTTAAAGCTTAGAAATAAAATCCAGGAAATAGTTTTGAACACAGCACAGAAGAGGTCTGGCAAAAATGGAAACAATTAAAGAAATGCATGAGATTTCCAAGACATTATGTAGCATTTAGTTTTGAGATGCTTCAATAGTATTGCTTTAGAATTTCTTGATGAGGACATTGGGAAGAAGTGACTAGAAGAGTTTGAAGACAGTCAAAAGCCTCAGATATTAAAAAAAATTCCGAAGAAAAACAAAGTTCCTCCCAAAAATTCATGGTCTAATTCTAATTTCATTAAAGTGGAAGGCTCTTTGGATTTAGTTTTGAGGAGATTGCTGGTGATCTTAATTGTATTTATGGTGAAATCATGTTACATTAGAAATTCACAGGGTGAGTGGATGTGAGAAGATAGTTACTACATATAGGTGGCTCTGTATGTTTCATTGTAAAGAGGATAATAATGGAGCAGGAGTTGGGAGAACATAGTTTCAGAGGTGGCTTGTGTTTCAAGATGGAAGATAGGGTGTTTAAATCATGAAAGATGGATGGAAAATATATGGAGAGGTTGCTGGTAAGGGGGTTTAGTATATATTCAATAATTCAACTTTACTGAGAATGTAAAAAAGATAGGGATTCATTTACAGAAAGTGGATGGCCAGGGGTAGAGATGATTAAGTTTAATTTTACTTTTCACAAAAGAAGAGGAGTAACTGAAGGTTATGAATAAATGAATATTTATAGATTTCATAATAAAGATTAATCTCTGGAGTTTTGAGGAGCTAGTAGCTACTATTGGAGACTTGAGGAAGATTATTTACTTGTGGGGTGAAAATTAATTGCTTCAGTTTGAGATAATTTTCCAAATCAATTAAATCCTCTGTGTAGTAGGAAGCAAACCCATCTGTTAAAAGTGAAGAGAGGCAGCACCGTCCTCTGCCTCACTCATGAACTGCTGGCTGAAGCAGACATGGGGGTGGCTGAGGCTATGTAGCAGGAGGGCTTGAGCATGTGGTTGGGGGGATGGACTGGACACAGCAGACACAGGGTCAGGAGCCACTGCTTGAGCTTGAGCGATGGCCCTGGTGGAGACACCACCTGCTCATCTCCTCCCAGCTGCTACTCCTAACAGGATCTCAGTACACCTTAGAAGTACATGAAGAGTGATGAAGATGTTTATGAAGCCTCTGTTTTACAGCTGCATGTGTAGGGAAGCAAATGCTTACATAAATTGATGTGTTTAAAACATTTTGATGACTATACTTATGTGACTTTGCTCTTGAAATTGAAACTTAGCCTAGTGTTGTGGGGTGCTTAAGAGTTGCCTCCTGAGATTCCACTTGTTGCTCAAATGTAGTCTTTCTCTAAGCCAAACTCAGAATATAAATGCATTACATTCCCCCCAGCATGGAACATGACACCCAGGAACAAGCCTCCCTGGAACTGAGGGCTTACTACCAAGAACCAACTAGCAATGCAACTGGAAAAAGACGATGAATAAAAGAAGCTAAAGTAAACACAAATGAGTTTACATGGATAAGAGACTTCAAAGTGATTTGGGAGGGCATCCCAGAGATAACGCTTGTGCACATCTCAGCAGGATCTCATAGACTGCCAAAGTGGATACTACCCCAAATAGTGGGGCTCCTGAGGGATCTGGAGACAACCACATCCTATGGTCAGGGCAGATAACTCCAGAGTTTGGTGCCTTGCCAGTGGGTCCTCTTTGGAGTTGGGATTCCTGATAGTCAGAGTTGGGCTCAATTATGGCTTCCCTACACATGGCTCTCATCTATCCCTTCTATTTAAACCTATACTTGGTGCTGGAGTTTGTAAGTGTATGTCCAGAGACTGAAATATTTTGGCTGTCCATGTGCCAGCTGGGCCCAGAACCTCAGCAGAGTTGCAACACCTACTCTCCTGTTCATTGGATTCACCCTGGACAACTAAGAAGGAGGTGAGCATTGACAACCACCATAAGAAGGAAATGAGAAAGCCAACAACTGCATAACTTTCTAACTGAAAGTCCCATCCATCAGCTGTATGGGATCAAAGACTCCTCTCATTTAGAGGAGGAGTGGACAACACCATCCCAGAATCCTCAGGATTGGGGAATGAACTATGGACTAGAGTGGACTTACTTGTATTCTACTATAGAGAAATGGTGATTCTAGCATTGGAAGAAATTACAACATTGATAAGAAGGCCCTGACCACGAGAGACTCTCAGGCCAGAGAGAGGGAAAAACAGTTGTTATATGGGGACTTTTTTGGGACTTAGGAATCATCCTGAATGACACTGCAATGACAGATATACACCATTTTAAATCATCACACAACATGCAGAACTGTGTGGGAGAGAGTGTAGACTACAGTGAGAACTTTGGCCCATGCTCAGTGGCAAAGCCCCAGGTTGTGTTTATCAATTGCAGTGAATGTGCCACAGTAATGAAGGATGTTTATGCGGGATGGTGTGGGATGTGTGGGGAGTGGGGCTTATAGGTATCCCTAGAGTTTAGGTGTAACTTTTATGTAATCTAAGTATCTTTTAAAATTCTTTTAAAAAATAACAAGTTTTTGAGATTGCAAATAAGCATATTATGTCTCTACTGATGGAGCCTTCTGGCAGTGAACAGTTATATGAGGACACAAACCCTGAGATGCAGAGCCAGACAACAGACTCAGAACAAAAGTCTAAAATGAATCACAGGGTTTGGAGAACATTAATGCAGTAGGCCAAGGCCTGAATCATCTCTTCCAGCACCAGCACAGGAGGTCATCAGTGTCTCCATCTGATGTGCAGCAAATTCAGTAGAGCCAGAATCTAAATGGATGTGGAAAGCCAGGATACATGTGCTGAATTTGACGGTGTCTCCACCCATCCCACAGCTCTGAATTGAGTCCTGCAGCAGACCCGAGTGCCACCCAAGATGAATCAGGATGAGCTTGTATAGTAGGTGAGGCAAGCCAGGGACCCCTAAATAAGCCCTCAAATCAACAGGAGATGGCAGCTGTGATGCAGTTAGGCTGGCCCAGGTCTTCATCCAGAACAGATGCTCCTACCAGTTCAGCTGTGATGGAAATGGCTTTTGCTGCTGCTGCTGCAAGTCTCCAGGAGAGGCGGCAACTGCAAAGCAGATCGAGTGGCTGGGAGTAAACAGCCTTGCCCAGAATTCCAGTGCAGTGGCCTCTAGAACCGATGGCAGCATCCACATGGACTTCATGGATGGAACACCAGAACCTCAGTGCCAAAAGGCTGCTATTGCTTACCTGCAGCAGAAGATCCTGAAACTCACAGAACAGATCAAGTTTGTGCAAACAGCCTGGAATGACAACGTTTCAGAGTACTTGAAACTTTCCAGCAATAGAGATAAGCAAAAAAAAAAAAAAAAAAAAA